>VDFB02295362.1:0-35388 GCA_007258455.2 Sequoia sempervirens | reverse complement strand
TGATAACCTAATAATTAAGTAAGGGGGTGGGTAGTATCTCACATTAATATAGATTTAAGTTAGCCTCATGCATGGCTCAAGTGCTCATTTAGGCTTGAGATGAGTGGGAAGGCCTTGAATGGAAAATATCAACTACCTTGTCCTATTGAAAGGTATGTTGATCCTACATGAGTGAGAATGGGGGCCAGGGATCGATTGATGTTGCTAGGGTTTAACCAGGTAGAAGGTCAGTAACCTATGAAGATCTGCATTGGGTAACCCATATCGAGCTCATGTGATGGCACTCTTCCCTTTAGCAACCTTTTATATTTTTTGTTTCCACTCGTGTTGTTCTTATTCCTCTGGAAGTGGATGTTTCTTGTGTTTGTTGTTTCTCTTGTTGTGGAGTCTTGTTAGCCATTTCTCACTTGACTGTTTTATGTTGTGGGTCCTTCTTTACATCTCCTAGCATGGGGGGTGGGCCTTAGGGTTGACATGGTCAAGTGGAACATGCTATGCACTCCATTGGTTTCTTATCCAAAGATTGAGATGCACAAGATGTACCACTTGTAGCGACTTATGAGCTTTCCAAAGTTGGAACCAATCTTGGTGCTATGTACCCACATAGTCTAGTTGTATCACTATATGTTGTATTATTCTTGTTCTTATTGGGAAGCACTATTATATTATTTTAATCCTAAAATGATGTAAATTCATATTGTAAATGTAATGAATGTATTATGTGGAATTATATTATAATCCTTGGTGAATGTTATCATTTAAGTATTGTTATGGATATGTGTTCATTGTTTATCTATTCTATGTTATGGTTCTAAAGATGAATACTTAGGATCAGTTAGTCATCGTTATGTGAATGGGATAATGTTAAGTGATGTAGTCATGTTTACCCAAGAGGACATAGCTAGATAATCTGTATGTATAGTTGCATTACAAGTGTTTTACGTTAATGTACATTTTATATTATTTACTTTTTTTTTTAAATTGTGCTATAATTGTAGATTATAAGTTGTCCTTTAAGGTTTGCATGGTGTAGCATTGCAAAGTGCAGTACTAGGAGCATCACCAAGCTCAACACATGGTGAGTCACTCTTTTTAGGAGGATCATCATGGTTGTTATCATCTAAGCTCATGGAAGAAGAAAGCAATAAATTAAATTCATTATGCACTTCCTCATCAATTTTAGCAATCTCATAATCATCATCCAAGTTAATCACAATGGGAGGTTGAATGATAATTTCCAAAGAAGGTGCTAGTCCCCATTGTGGTTGCGATATAGGATCTTTTTGTTGTGGCGAAGAGGGAGACTCATTGTGTATTGCTTCACTTGAGTTTGGATGTTGATTTTTTTTATTCTTCTCTTCATTTACCCTTTGAGCAATAACATGACATCTATGCCTAAAATCTCTAACATTTCTATTTCTTTTGTTATGATTTTCAAGTTGTGTTTGTGTAGGAGTGGCTTTATCAACCATGGGTTTCTTTTCTTCCCTTAAAGAAGGAACAAAAAAAACCATCGGAGGTTGTTCAACCACTTTCTCTTTAGCTTTGTAAACGTTTTTTTATCTTAGAAGGCATGACGGTAATTTTTTTGTTGTCTCTTGGTCATTTGTAGGAGATAGGAAAATGATCTATCTTGGGTTGGTCTTGGTTACTTGGAAGGGATTTTGGTTCAATCATGGTTTTATCAAGAATAGGAGGCTCAATTATGGGTTGAGGCATGTTTCAAAGGGATAATTTTTCTATGCATTTTTCCTTAGGCTTTTGAAAGGATTTGAAAAATAAATCTTCAAAAGGTTTAATAGGTTCAATGGGATTGTGCCAAAAAAAATACAATGAGAAATTCCCACAAAAAGACACAAGATTAAAGCCACTATGGTGCACAGTAAAGATCTCATTGTCAAAGGGAAACTTTAAACATTTATGTACAAGTGATGGGATGGATTCCATGGAGCATAGCCATGGATAACCAACCTTCACATGGAATTGATCCAACATCTGAATGATGGAGAATGAGACATTTAATTGTTTTGGTCCAACTTTTAAAGGAAGGGTGATTGAATGTATCGTAGGGAAGGAAAAAACATTATGCATTTTTCTCCATGCTTTTGGTTTATCATAATTATCTTGATAGAGTTCATGCACAAGTAAGAATTATTCAGTGATTACATTCTCTACATAGATGGGATGAACTAATATCCCATTAGTGGGCTTGTCATTCATTCAGACAACTATGTAAAGATGACCATGTCAAGCACCTTTCTGATTATATCTTTTGATGAGAAAGAAATTTCAAGAGGTATTTTAGTTTGGCCCTTATGAGGTTTAATTGTGATCAATCCAACCATATTATCCATAGGAATTTGTTCATTAGTATCCACATTGTCACTATCCATGTCAAAATCCATCCCATCATTCTTAGTTTCACTAGCTTTCACATGAAATATTATGGTTTGGCATGGGGTTGGTAAATATTTGTAGGATTTTGTTGGGAGGGGAAACATACTTATTACCTCAATCATTGACACCACCAATTCGAATATGATTGGAATCAATGAGGTCTTACACCATGTGTTTAAGACGCCTATTATGATTTGTATCATGTCCATTTTGATGGTGAAAATGACAATAGGAATTTGATATAAAGCTTGGAGGTAATGGCTTAGTAGGATCACAAGCTTTAATGAGAGGTAGGGAAACCAAGTTATTTTCTAGAAGTTGTAATGTGGTGTTATGGAGGGTATCAGGTAAGGGAGTAAATTGTCTATTCAAATGCCCAAATGTAAAAGGATTTGTCTTCTTTATAGTAGCCACATGGTTATCAACATTTTGGGTTGGTTGAGGGGGATTTAGTTGAAGAAATATTTTATTTTATTTCCTAAAAGTTTGGTAATTTTTTTGAGTTGCAGATTCAGACTTTCCAGGATGGCTAGAGGTGGGTTTTGCTTCATGACTACTAACTGATTTTTGATAATCATGAAGGGTGGCATACTAGTATACAAAGGAAGGAAATTTTATCATGCCAATCCTATCTTTCATCTTAGTTTGTAAGTTCTCAATGAACATTCATTGAAGGTCAAGATAAATAATCTTTATGCTGATTTGGGAATAAAGCAATTGGAGTGTGAAATGAAGTCAATAACCTTTCAATCATCCTTTTTCTTACATCTCATCAAATCAACTAAGGTCATCGTAGGAGTGATGTGCACTTGGAAATGGTTGTTAGAGGTCCCAAAAATTTCTGCTTTGTCTAAAATGAACTGTCTGACAGCGAGAAAGCCATTCTGAAAGAAATATTCTCAGACCCATGGAAAGCGCATTGTTATGTCATCTCAAGGATAAACCATGGCGGCGTAAGTTGGAAACATGGCACATCCTCTCCATTTCCTCATAAAACTAGGAAGCTCTTTTAATTTTGGTATTTGTTTAATATTCCATGATAAGGATCATCAATGAAAAAGGAAGTTGTCCACTTTTGATTTTGGTTTATAGTGGAAATTAAATGAAGTACTACACCAAAGAGTTGGTTAAGGATGGTGTCATTGTTTATGTTTTGGGAAGGAGGGGAATATTGTGGAGGTGTATATGTGTTTGAGGGGCAAGTGAATGGAACACTCATGGGAGGTAAAGTGGTAGGAGATATGACATGAGATGCCATGAAGTTACAAGGATTGCTAGTGGAAATATCCAAGTTCTAAGAAAAACATTGGTAGTAGGCTGCATCATTGTGGTAACTTGAGGAGGAGGAATTTGGGTTCCTCCTTCACTTTGAGCATTGCTCAAAGTTTGAGCATTACTAATCATTGAGGTAAGATGTTTGCCAAAAATCTAAGCTAAGTTACTCACAATATTTATTCATTTTTCACTTTCAATCATTTGATGTATGTTATCTATGGTAGGAATATCAGTGTTCGAAATGTTTTCAATATGCACCACGCTTTGTAGATGTGCCAATTCTTCATGGATATGGATTAGGTTTTCTTGAGGGACACTACCAACCATTGTTTCAACAATTTTCATACTACTTGAAGGTAAAGAGTTGTCAATAGTATGGTCCACACCTAGTGCACTAGTGTCAACACTATAAGTGAAAGAGCTAGATAACCCAAGATCCATAATGTGTATGTTATCATGGGATGAAATGAATCTCGAACTATGTTTCACTATATAGTATTAGCAATTAGACACCAAGCTGTAAATCTCATACAAGGGTCAATCAAGGAACGATAATTAATGCAAGATAAATCCAGTAAACATAAGATAAATGATATGCTTTAATTCAAATTCTTATGTTTACAAATGCACTTAAAATGAAACCAATTTTGAAAATATTGTCGATGATAGTAGTTTTACAAACTAAAACAATAATATAAAGAAAGAAACTAGAAGCACAAATGACAAGATTTTATCACTATAAAATGTAGATTCACACCTAATCAAGGACTAATACACCCAGGTGGGTGAATGAGTCTAAATTATGGTTTTTGACTAGTTTAGATAGTGAAAATCAAAGAGAACATAATACCTAAAAATCTACAAAAAAGACGTGTATAGGGACTAATAAGCCTAGGTGGGAAAATGAGTCTAAATTAGGGTTTTTAAGCCTGAATTAGAAAATGTTGAGTGAATTTTAATGTTTCTAGGTTGTATGCTCAATTGAATATTTAAATTATAGGTTTCCAATGAAATTTAATGATGCAAAATGCAAAAATCCAACCTATATCCACTTTTTAGTACTACAATATTTAGGAGCCCTAAATGCAATTCAACTAATGTAAATGTAATGATAAGTTAATGCAACCTAGATATAGGACTACAATGTTCTCCAAATTATAAATTCAAGGGTTTAAAGGTTAGTTTCATTAAAATGATCAAAAGTGAAATAGGGGTTCTACCTTTTGGGAGATAGAATTGGACCTATTTCACACTTCAATTCATTAGGAAACTAGATTCCTCAACCAAGTGACTCGATTGAGGAATGGCTAGTGGATTCATTGGATAATTGGACATGGGTTCACCATTAAATGAAGCTTCAAAAGGGAGAAATGAAAACACTTATGCAAACTCACTATGAAACTAATAAACTAAATGGAATAGAAAAGTACCTAGATGAATGAAGATGCCAATACAAGATGTGAAAGCTCTAAAAACTATTGTTATGGTTTGCACTAGGAATAATATGCTAGGTAGGGCATATGAGACTTGCTCTAAGGTTTTTAGGGAAGAATCTTGAATTCTTTTGTTAATGTCAAGATCTATTGAATGATGATAAAAAAATGTCCTAGAGATAATACACCAGGTTGGGTGATTTAGTCCACCTATAGGTTTTATGAGTATCTTTCTAAGTCCTCCAAATCTAGATCTAACATTCTTGAATGCTATTGAAAGGCTATATCAGGGACTAAATCACGAGGATGGGAGAATGAGTCCAGTTCACCTAAATCTACAAAACACACATCATAAGAGAGATAAAAATATTGTTATGTTAGATGATGGGCGTTTTCCTTGGTCAAACCCCATTTTAGTAATTAAACCTTGAAATGAAATGAAATAGTGTGAAGGAATGATGAATGAAAAAATTCTATGTTGAAACTCACCAAACCCTTCAAATGAAGGTTGCAAACTTGTGTGAAATGGCTAGCATGAATGTGGATATTGACTCTTGATTCAATTCTTAAATATTTGTGTTGAATGCTTGCTTGAATCATGAAACCTACATCACAAATGTTAGCTCACAAACACACATGATGCATAAAGACTTTGACATGATGGTTGAATCTTTAATATTACTCTAAATGCTTGATAACTTTCTCTTGAATACTCTTGATCTCGTTAACTTTCTAGGATACTTGGATACTTGAAAGCTTTATGTCTTAGATAAAAATTACTAGGTGAAATAATGATTTGAAACCTTAGTTTTATAGGAATCCTATCTAATTTACCATCTATTAGATCTCAAATGCTAACATTTGCAAAATTTGAATTAAAATCCTTGATTTCCCACTCAAAAGCCTAAAAAGGCCCCAAAGGAGACTAATATGCTAAGGGTGGTGTATATGTCCCACCTAGGGGGAATAATACACCTAGGGTGGCCTATTAGTCCCATAGTAAGTTTTGAGGTGAGAGAATGTCATGGGTTAGAATATTAAGTGAATTTAATGAATTTTCCAAGATTTCAATTGACATAAGCCTTGGGATACATAATAAAGGGTCTTAGGGTCCTATTAATGATTATTTCAAGGAGATGAATGCAAGGTTACTAAATTATGTCTAAATAGATTGTGAAATTGTACTATCTACAAGAAGGGAGTACAATTTTTGACACTATAGAGGTTATCACAATCTAGGATGCTCCTATAGTTACTAAGATCCCAAATCAACCTTGTAGATTTGTATTTCTCCTTCTTGTGATGTAATTAGCATTTTTTATGACACTTTGATGTATTTAAGAATTGAAAAATCTATAGCTAGTCACGATTGTCTTGGTTATGTTTGACTTAGTACTAGAATGATGTCCTAGGAGAGTGGTTATTAGTATACTACTAGTAAGGTTAATACCATCCTATGAAGTATGATGAAAATTTACTATCTAATATTATTCTGTCTTATGTACTACTATTTCCCAATAGCTCTTAAAACCCAAGAGTTGGAAATTGGAAAGACTTGTTATTTAAGACAACTTTTCTCTCATTTCATTACCACAAGGATCCTAGGCAATGATACAAATTATTCATTACCCTTGTTGAAATCCATAATGATAGAAAAATGCTACATTGCATCCTTCATTATGATATATTATGTTGTGAATATCAAAATCCCACTCCATTGTGTAAAGCCAATTTAGATTATGAGTAAAAGAATCTATGCGTCCTCTTTTCCTACACAATCGATTGGGAACAAGTACATTTTTCCATTAAATAAAGAATATTTTATTTCACATAATCATTCAAACAAAGTTTGAGGAAAGCTAGATTCTAATGAGGGTATCGTATAAAATATCTTATAGGGTTTTTGTGACATTTAACCTAGTCAAAAACATCTTCCTTGTCGACTTAAACAATATGAACTAATGATCTTGGGATTTGTGGGTTATGGGCCCATAAATGTGACTTAAAATAGACTTATGTAACAAATTTAGGTGTAACTTGATTTGCATCAAATTTACCTTGGGGTGCATGTATGCCTAATATTGATCTCCTTGGATCGTTAATCATGAAAGTAGAGCTACTCTAATAAAGGAAAGACCCTTGGATGAAATGATATACTCTAGACATTAAATATACAAGTGAATTTGGTTCACAAGACAAAGCTCACTAGGTCAATTTTGTAGGTTACTAGGTAGATCCATACATTTCCATTGTTTCAATGAGTGTGGAATATATCATGTGAGGTATGGACTTGATTGTACATTATGAACTTATTCAAAATGAATAGAAAAGACTACTCTTTATTATAATAATTATATTCCTACCTCAGTGAAACATGATGAATATATATCCTACAATAGATTTTGAACATTTCTCTTAAGATCTCTTGAGAGTCCAAATTTGTAGGTACCTAAAGATTTGAGTTGTCTTCATTACATTCTCTCAAAGTCATTTTGGAATATCAAAGTTTTGTTGAATTTAGACTTATATTTTTATTATTATTTTTAATTCTTACTAGGGATGCTAATAATAATTCACTCTATGATGTATCAAATGGGGTGTTATGGGTAATTAAAATTTTATAGATAAATCATTGTGGACTTTAATGTTATTACTTGGCTTTTAAGAAGTTGGCCATCGGTACACTTATATCTTGAAGTTTGAAAGTAAGATAATATTAATCCATATTTGAATCTTAGTTATGCCTAAATTTTTGGTGACAACTAGTGATGGCATCACATGTATTTCTATTTGAAAATTAAGTTATATAGTTAGATTTTATCCTTTTAACTATGTTGAGTTGTTATGATTCATTGTTCCTTATTTGGGATACTTTTTAATATTTTGATTGCTTGATTTATTGAGGAATACATGAGTGATGATTGCTTATTTAATGCTAATAAATTGTTTTATCCCTTATATTCATTTCTTGAAGGAGTGACTACCCTTCACAATAAATGAGTCAACACCCTTAATTATAAAGGGTCACTACCCTTCATAGTAAATGAATCACCCTCTTTCAAATTGATTGATAGATTTATTTCCTATTGATGATTTATTCAAAAGGAAATGATTCACCTTTTATATCTTATTGTTGAGAGAGTCACAATATTTCACATTTGAAGGGTCACAACCTTTCACATTTGAAGAGTTGAAAAATTTCAAATTTGAAGGGTTACAACCTTTCACACATTATCTCTATTCTTGAGAACCTAATTTAATTTAATTAGAAAATCACTTAAGGTTCTAGTCTCAATTAAATTCTTCAATGATTTTATGGATGTCTTTCTCAAATGAAATTCTCTCCCTTTTATATCTCAAGTTTGAGGGAGTCCTACCTTCTCACTTGTATAGTTACAACTCTTCATCCCTTTTATATCTCAAATGTTATAAAGCTCCTATAGATTTGGCATTTTAATAATTGTTAAACATAAAGCAATCATAAACACACATGAAGTAAACTTGTTGAAGACACATGAAGTAAACACATAGGTGTAATACATGAATCATACACATAAATACAAGAAATACATCAAGCATACACATAAATACATGAAAGACACAAAGGATACACATAAATACACGTAAGACATAAAGCATACGCATAAATACATGTAAGACACAAAGCATAAATGTGATTCACATATATAGAAATTCAATGTTTGTCCAATTGATTTTTTTTTATTAAGAAGAGGGATGAATGGTTAATCCTAATTGAATTGTGGTTAAAGTAGGTTTCTCATGTAGGTTGACAAGATTATAGCTCTTTGATACCAATTGTAATGTTCCCTAGTTGGGGTATGCTTGAATTTTCCTAAAAGTAACAATTCCAACAATATGATTTGTTTTACAAATAGCATTTTAAAATTAAATCATACAAAATTTATTGAACTTAAGAGTAAATGACCAATTAATATAAATAACATTGTCTAATTGGTTCTAATATATAGTTTCATTTCCAATAACTAATCATAGAAAGGATTGGAAATGAAAGCATGATATGACGCTCAAAGACTATTCATCATGATTAATCCCAAGAGCATGGAAATCACTACTTGGCCACAAGTGGTAGGAACTGTCATTACCATCCAACATGGTGTGGTCTACTTACATTGTGGAACCCAAAGAATCTTCATCAAAATTAATCCTAAGAGCATGGAAATCACACCTTGACCCCACATGGCAGGAACACCCATTACTATCCATCATGGGGTGGTCTGCTTACATTGTGGACCTAGTTTGCTACCTCTCTTAATCATGTTCCCTTGCAAATCATGGTCAATTGCTTATAGGGAAACTAATACATTAAATCAATAATTATAAGAGCCTTACATAGATTAGCAATTACCATTAGTAATTATTTTAAAGATACATAAGAGATTATATATAAAACACTATACTACATCATGATGCATACCAATCACTTATTATATTCAATGGCTCCTACCTTTCTGAATGCACATGTTTATTTATTTTATGAAATGATGATCTACTTTTCTAAAAAACACACAATGTTCACAATAATAAAAATAATCATGAAATTGAAAAAATGGTTAGCCAAATTTTTATTATAATAGGATTTTAAAAAATTACACATATGTGACCCAATCTATGGGGAAAAACATACATGCATGTTACATTAGTGGAATTCCAAATAATAGTGGGATTTATTTTAAACAAATTTCCTATCCTTTATCCTTTAGCTAGAATCATGTTTCATCTCACTAACCTGCAAATAGTCTTATAAAAATTTATATTCATTCTCGAATCATTCAACATTGATACCAAAATTAAATTTTATACTAATGTAGAAATATGTAAACACATAAGATATTTTTATCTCTCATCTCTTATACACAACTTTAAAATGTTATATGCAAATAATAGATGTGAACTATTATCCCTAAGCTATACCTCTTTGCCATCAAATTCTTAATTTGAGGATAACCACTCCTTACAAGGAACCATGTGGTAGGATCATGCCAATTCATTAAACTAATTATGATTATAAATATTATTAAAAGAGAGAAATAAGGCTTCATCACTAAATTCTATGGAGTTTTCCATGCAATAATCCCATTATTTCTTGTTATTTTTCATTCCTTCTTCCAATTTTCCCTCTTACCATAATTCCAACACTTTGATATATTCTTTGAAGGAGCTTTAGATTGGCCTTGAATTTTACACTTCTACTTAGTCCCTTAGACCCTCCTATTCCTTAAGACATTCCCTAACTTGAAGAGAATCCTTAGAACTATCCATGGTGGCTCTCTTCCCTATTTCATTTGCTAATAAAGTTGCTACAAGATAATCCATCATGACTCGGGCAAGGAAAATTGAAGAATAATGCATTTAACTTCCTCATTTATCTTAACATCAATATAGGGTGAATGACTAAAAATTAAATTAAATAAGCTCAAATAGTTAACTGCCAATTAATATTTCTTTATTTTTAGAGAAAATAACTTTATTTTTAAGCATAATTTACTCATAGTACTTAATTAATAAATATCACCGAATATTTTCCATAAGGAATAACTGGTGGCCTATTTTGCTCCATTTAGCATGATAGAATCGCCAAGAAAAAGATATATTGTACCTTGTACTTCGTTATTCAACATGTATGACAAGTATTTGTCAGTATTAAGAGGTCATCTTTTTTTTTCACAAACCATTCATTTATCTCCTCTAGGAGTGTCTCCATCTTCAATCTCCACAACTCACTATTATTCTTATTAAAAATTTTAATATTTAATTGAGATTTAGATAGAACCATTGCTTGAACACAAAATTCTACAAAATAAAATTATTAAAATTCTCACTATAGCCCAAAAAAACCTTTACACCCAAATGGATTAAAGGTGGGAATCATCTAATACCAAATCAAGAATAAAATGTAAACTACTACGAGACAAAAATATGAAAATAATTCTTTACCAACTTAGCTCTAGAATACCATATGAAGGTTAATGAAATAAATTAGAAACATAATAGATGAACATGCAACATGAAAATGTCACAACATAGACTTAATGTGATGAAATCCTTGTTTGTAATAAATCAACCAAGAAGAGAGGCCAAGTATGTATTACCTTTAGAAACAATATTGTAACACAAAACACTTCCTCTCTCATTTCTTTGTCTTTAACTTGACAACTCATATGTAATTTGTGAAAAATAGATTTGAAACCGTCATTCAAAAATTCCAATTCATAGAGTTAGGAGGGAAGCCAACAAATGGTTTTGTATAAAAAGAGGTGTACCCAAGACCTCTTGTAAAAACTAAATGTCCTATTGCTTAGATTATTCCTCTATAATAGAAGAGTTGAGAAACTTTGTTCCCAAAATGACTTTCCTCGAAAACCAATACTTACTTTCATGAGAGACACCCCTTTCTAGATGGCTCCACTTGAGGAGTTGATTAATATTAGTTACAAATGATTAATTTCCACTATTAGTGAACCCCCTCTTCCTTCATGAATGTATTTACAAACAATAGATAGAAAAATATTACACGAATAACACCTTATATTCTTTGAGACACTTTGACAAGAATGAGAAAACAATAAATGGCATATAATTTACAAAATTGTTGACACCATAATGCTAATAGATCTAATAATCAGTTTGTAGAACTCCTACACATTGCATTCACATTACCTCACAACCTGATATTAAATATATTTTTAAGTAGATTTGATTAATCATTCGTTGACATAAACTTATCCTTTAGTTCTACATCAATCTAATCCTCATATGTGGTCTTCTCCTTTCCATTTGTCTCCTCCTCCAAAACAGAACATCTCGTCCTTTTGACAGTATTTAGGCAATCCTAAGTATCTCTAGGTTTGGGATGTTTATAAGCTTGAGAACACATTCAACTCAATGATCTAGGTAATCAACTCTTCTAGATTTAGTAATATAGGAAACGTGACACTTCCATCTCCTACCACAACAAATCTTGAATAGTCCCTACAAAAACTCTCTTCCTTTTAGTTGTTGCCCAACACTTCTATACATTCCTAGTTTCCTCCATGATCCACCTCTAAACTGGTACGATCGTCTTGTTGGAAAAAAACCCTCTGCAATAATCTATCTCCATCACATACATCGTCGACTAAAAATTATAGTCCTGCTACATTTGCCATCCTAGTTTAGCACACACCAGCAACTCTTATGACAACCATTGTTAACTATAGGTAGATAATATATGTGTGTGACTATAAGCCACACCATGCATAAATCAAGCTCATTTGAATTTGTGGACATCAATTCCAGCGAATTGTCTATGTTGGAATGCTCTGAAAACAGTTTGAATCAGTATACACCATTCAAATAAAAGGAAACTTTTGAAACATCACTCGCGGCATGAGATTGCAGATTGCAATAACGTACAATACTCATCAACTGCATACAGCAAATTCACCATCAGCAATTCATTGACGGAAAATTCACCGTCAACAATTCACTGTGGGAAAATTCACCACTGTGAAAATTTATCACGTGAAAAATTAATTGCATGAATTTTTGGCGGTTAATTTTCCATGACGGTAAATTACTGATGGCAGTGAATTTCCCCGCGATGAATTGTTAACAGTGAATTTTCTCTCCATGAATTGCTGACAGTAAATTTTCCTAGAGCCCCCATCAACAGGCCAAAATTAAACGTGGGATCTTATATATACTCGGCACATTGGCTGGATTTTCCAAGCCATTCCCTTCAGCAATTAGAAATCTTTACATAGAATTTAAGAAATGAGCGATCTGGAGAGACGAGGTTTACTGTAATTCTCGTCGGCATTAAGATTTCGATGTTTGACAATCGATCTTCCTCGTAAGTTGAAATAGGTGAAGTATGCGGCGCTCAATGACAAAAACTAACCAATGAAAAGTATGAAGACGCTAAGCTGAATGCAATTGTTAAGTGCCACACCTTGCTTTCGCTTAAGTATTTCATGGCTAATCCAGAGCAGAGATCTCGTGAAGTCTTTGAAGCATCACTTTCACAGCATCTTTTGGAGGTCCTGGTTGGAAATAGGGTGCTAATGATAAGATGCCAGGCTGGAGACAGATGTGAGCTCATAACTTTATCTTACATGTTGATTTCACAAGCTCCTATGGTTTGTCTAACACCATCCTTGTGTTCTACCCCATTCGTATTAATACTAAGTATAATGGTGACCCTCATTGCCTCTCTAATGCGCCATGCTTGCATTCTGTCTTTCCAGTCTTCAGTCAAAGTTGAAGTTAATAAAGGCTAACAATCCAGCATAGTAGCATAGAGATTTTATTCTCATTGTACAGAAAAATAAAGGCAGCAATCCAGCATAGTAGCATACGGATTTTACTCTCTTTCTACAGAAATTCCCTCTGGTCCCCGCTTTCCTAAAGGATCAATTGATTAAATGGCTAAAGGTAATCATGCATGTGAATGAGGTGATGGGCGGAATATGAAGCTTTCTTGTTTGAAAGTGATATGTTAAACATTTGAGCCTTCTCCATTCCTTGCTTACAAATTGGAAAAGATTCATTTGCAATGGAAGCACTTAGTTTCCATTGAGAGCATCTAATTGTGATGATTCAATTTTTTTATTTATTTTTGGTCATGTGTTACAAAATAGGCTTAAAAAAAAAAATCATCTAATTGTATATAGATTTAATATAAAATTACAGTTTCAATTTTATAAATATTCAATATTATTTTTTAATATTTGTCAATTAAGTGAATTTGTGCATTTGAGTGGGATTAAGCTTTAGAGAGTGTTCAAAAGACAACTAGGTTCCACAAATAGATCATTGAATAATTAGTTTGTTGAAGATGTATGGTTACAATAATCCAAGATATTTTACATAGATCATACAATTAACCCTGTTAACATCTATTATCAATTAAGATTACCTAAGCTGGTTAACAATTAATTATTAGCAATATAATGGATTCAGTGAAAAATCAATGTTTGAGTTAAATTTATCATGCTAGCATTTTATTAATCTATGATTTAATAAGATGTCCTCATTTATATAGAAAAGATAATTTACAATATGTGCAATCTTAATTGTTTATCTAATTTTATGAATCAAAATAGTATTCTTTTAAAATAACATTAGATTTGTGAAATTTGATTTTAATTATGTGAATTACTTTTTAACTACATTAATGCCTTTGCTTAAATCAAAACAAATTGTTGAACTTTCCATTATTTTTTTCACATGTATATCAATTTATATTTGTATGGAAACGTCATATCATGATACAACTTACATTATTTGAACATTTGAAAGATAATATTGTTGCATGCTTCTATTTTAATTAGAGATCAAATGCATAATGGTAACATATCTTTTGGATGTATCAAGCTAAACATTGATGGTTAATTGAAGGTAATTTGGGTCTAGTAGGAGGAGAGTGTAGCATCATAAATTTTCACCTTTGACTATTTCACCTTATGTTTTTCTCCCCCTTAAGTGATTGGACCTAATTGTGCCTCTAATTTCCTAAATTATACATTTCATCGACCATTATAACAATTATGAAGAAATCAAATGTGCAAGATCCAGGTAAACATTTAATGTTTTGATCCTAATACTTTACATCCTGAAGATTGAGGGATTTTTACTAGGGTGTATGTGTACCCTAGTCCCCTAAATGTGGCCCCAAAATTCAAAGTATTGGTGGTAGAAAATTAATATTTGAAATTCAAATTTTGATTGTCAGCCATAAGATTTAATTTTAAGGAAATTAGAGCAATTTCATATAAACACCTAGTCATTTCATCATTTGAAAACTAAGTGGATAAAGTTGAGCAATCTATTATCAAAAAATTGTAAAGAGAATTATCAAACACTTATTATCAAGTCAAGAGAAAAATTTAGACAGTTATTGCAACATTTCAACATTGAAGCATCATGTTATACTTTATGTGAGTTTTTTCATGTTTATGTACACATTTTATTTGTCAGGACTGGCACTTGTAGATCTCCAAAGAAATCCAAGCCAAATTGCAATCAAGGCTTGAGGAGATGTGTGTGACTTTAGTCTTTCAAGGATATCAAATTTGAGTGGTAAGTTGCAACCCATTATTGATTCATCATTCATTTGTCATTTTAGCCTATATCACTCAAAAGGATAAGCTCTCTATCATCAATTTTACCATTGTAGAGATGGAAGCACCAACATGAGGTTTGACTAAGGCAAGCCCTATATGGAACAACCTTTCCTCTCCTTTTGAATGTGCGGATACAGATCTAAAGAGGATTGAAGGAATATTTGAAGAAAATCAACTCATTCATGAATTCAAACCCTACAACTTGATAAGATATGGAAACTAATATATCTCGACAACAAATGATGATCCAATAATGAGATCTAAAAGAGAGAAGCTATATAATAGGTACTTAAGGTCCGTGAAATAAAATTTATGTTTTTAACACCCAGATTAAGGAATCCTTGTGCCCTAGTCCACCTAGAATCTCTTCAAATTTAAACAAGTGCACAAGAGTCTTATTTATTTAGATATGGTCCTTAAATTTGATAGTTAGTTTCCATATTTTTGTATTTGTATTAGAACAATGCATTTTCATAGTTAGTTAGTCATATCATTGCATTTCATACAAAAATTAAAATCCAAGTCCCTAAATTCAAATCCTTCAGTTGATTGACTCACCTTTCAAGTTGTAAGTCAATCTCATATCCTAGCTAATCTTAAATTTTAAATGATAAGGCCATTGTGGAAAAGCCTTGAAATCCTAAGGTTAATTCCTAGGGTTTTACTTTTTCACCATATAAGTTTGGTGAACCCAAAAAATTAACATTATAGACATTCTAAAATCTAAAGCATATCATTTTAGACCTAAGATTAACATTGCATTATTTGTATTTTTCATTTAGGCATTCATTATTGCATCAAAAAAACATTAGAAATCTCAAAAAAAATCATATCATATTGCATTATAGTTTGCATTAGGGTTAACTTCAATCATCATAGCTTAAATTTACATCTTGATTACATTTACAAATCTACATTAGGTCATTTTAGATGTCAAATCAAATCTGAAAGTGTTCATTGCATTCAATTAGGGCACTTTTACATTTAGTGAAAAAAGGTGTAAAAGTGCATTATTTTGTTGCAAAAGGATGTCAAAGCTTTTTTGAGAAATTGAAAGTTAGAATCAATAAATTGTTACACTTTAGATCTAGAAATTGTATTTGGAATTGTAGTTTCTTTTTTCAATATTTTAAATTGCTTGCATACCTGTATTCTAAATTTTATAATAATAAAACAATCAAATTCTAGACAATTATTCATTATAAGACTTGCATTTTCATAGAAAAGAACACTTAAACCATAATACAAATAATAAAACTTGAAAATCAGTCAAATTTTTTACTAGACTAGGGCATCCTTGTGCTCTTGTCCTACTAAATTTGGCTCAAATTTTTGTCAAACATTTGTTACTATGTTTTTTATATGTTTATGTTCTATAATTTTTTTATCTTGTATGTTTTACTATGATTTTTTTGTAATTTATTGTTCATAGTGGGCACCCCTAGTGTTTTGAAACTCATATGAGATTTATGACCTAGTGTCCTATTATCAATACTCTAGTCAGATGTAGTTGAATACTTATGACATGCCATGATGTTGTTACGTATGTTGTGGATCGTAACTCCTCCAACTCTTTCACACAAGGGATTATCAATAGCAAGCCCATTGGACCCCATTCCTAATCTCACAATACCAATGACAACTTCACAATCAATCACCTTTATGGACATTGAGACTTTTGTTTCCCATGTGTGTTGAGAAAATGTGTCTCAACCTTGAAATTACATAAGGTTTACTATTGATAGATAAGTGCAAGGGGTTGAACTTGGTGATGGTCCTAGTATAACAATTGTTGTAATCTCTTTGTCTAGTTTTCCACCTTCCATATATGATTAACACTATTAGGATGTAGATGATTTTCTTTAGATCAACTTGCATGTGTAGTACTCCTTTTTATTTTCTTGCATGTGATGTGATCTCCCATGTTGTGTTGCTTGATGGGTCTTTATGTTTCTGAGTTTTCATTGAAGGACACTTGTTGCTCCGTTTGTGCAAGGATACAAAGGAAATGAAAATATAATGACATTCATCTATTTGTATCTTCATTCATCTTTATGTCATAAACATTGTTTGTGTCCTGTTTTTTCACTTGGGACATGATGCAAAGCTTTGAGGCATTTAGGTCTCTTCCATGATGACTCGTATTTTTTTGTTTCTCTATATGTCATTCTTTTGTTGTGCTCATATTTCCATGAGTAATTGGGGGAATTATGTCAATTCCAAGCTCACCTATATTGTAGCAAAGATGTATACTAAGCCAAAATATATGAATCTATTATGTGATCATCTTTGTCTTGTTTTTCACATTACATTTCGGGCAACACTTTACCATGAGTTAGCTTCATTTGGAAGCATATTATTGACATAGGGATTTTCAAATAAAATCTTATGACCTTGTCATATTGTATTTATCATTTTTCTATCTTAAATAAATTTCTCACAACATGGTGTTTAACAATTAATTTAAGGTGGGGGCATACATTCCATTATGATCACATGTGATGGACATAGTGATGTGTTGGATTAGCATTTTGATCATTTGTGTAGCACCTTATTGAGTTGTTGGGACTATAACTCTTGGTATGGTTGACATGGATACACATGTTGTGAAAATTGGTCCTCACTATTCCTTGTGTGTTTCTCATTTTTCTATTGCTTTTGAAAGGCTCACCTAGTGAACATAAAACTTCACTAGCCCATGGTTCCTTTAGATCACAGTTCACCTAGAAAATATTGAACTTTGATAACCTGTGAGTCATGAATACCTTTGGGCATGGATCCTAGTGCGATTAATATGAAGCTTGCTAGTCCTTGATTGCCATACCCTTTTTTTTCACTTTCATTTGCATTGTGTTTATTTGTTATGTTTTTTTCATGTATATTTTGTGTTGTCATGTTACATTACATATATATATGTTCCCTTGTCTTTATGTTGTCTTGCCATTGGATCTTGAAACTCGGGGACTTGTGTAGTCCACCTAGATTCATTGTTATCGTATTTCTTCAACATTTAGAAAATAACTCATCCTAACATATTTTCTACTCTAGTGTGAGTTTGAGAGTGTAAGTTCATACTCTCACTAAAGTTGGGGATAAATGTAGCATCATAAATTGTCACCCTTGAAAATATCAAACTATGTTTTTTCTCCACCTTAAGTGATTGGACCTAATTGTGCCCCAAATTTCTTAAATTATTTATTGAATGGCCCATACAACATTTATGAAGAGATCAAATGTGCAAGATCCAAGTAAACATTTAATATTTTTCTCCTAGCACTTTGGATCCCAAAGCTTGACGGATTTGGACTAGGGCATCCTTGTGTCCTAGTCCCCTTAATGTGGCCCCAAAATTTAAAGTGTTTGAAGTATTAAATTAATATTTGAAATTCAAATTTAGATTATTAGCCATTAAGATTTAATTTTCAAGAAATTAGTGTTATTTCATATAAATACCTAAACATTGAACATCATTTGAAAACTAAGTGGAATAAGTTGACCAGTCTATTATAGATAGAAATTGTGGACAGCATTATCAAGCACTTATTATCAAGTCACAAGGAGAATTTAGAGATTTTTTGCAACATTTCAACATTGAGGAATCATGCCAAGTTTTATTTGAGTTTGTTCATCTTTATGCATACATTTTGTTTAGTGAGGATTAATACTTGTAGGTCTTCAAAGAATTCCAAGAAAAGTTGCATTTGACGATTAAGGAGATGTGCATGACTTTAGTCATTCAATAAAAGTAGAGTTCAGTTGTGAGTTGTATCACATTGTTGAGTCATCATTCATTTATCATTTTAGCCTCTATCCATCGAAAGGACAAGCTCCATATCATCAATTTTTCCATTATGGAGGTGGAAACACTAACATGGGGTTTAACTAAGGAAAAACCCTATATGATAGAAAATTTCCTCTTCTTTTGAATGTGTAGGTGTAGATTTGGAGTAGATTGAAGAAATATTTGAAGACAATCCACTCATTCATGCATTATGTTGGTTATTTTTTTAGAACCAAAATTATTCTTACCACATAGCTTTGAACTTGCCAGGATTCAATTATCAGTAAGGGAAAAAATTGGCCATCACTTAAGGAAAGGTTCTCAGGCCTCTACTTCTTCACTTGGAGCTCTATAAAACCCAGGAGGGTAATCCTAAAGAACGTGTTTATAGATAATGGTGTGTAAATGTATCAAGCATAGGATAAAATGATGGTTCTCCATAAATGTTTAAGAGACACAATATCCTATAGATTTTTCTTATATTCATGGAAGTGACTAACTTAAATAAGAAAAAATATAATTCATTAAGATTCACACACACCCAAAAAGATTTTTACAAGTAAGTTGATTGTATGTTTGTGATCAGTTGTTGAATTGATTACCACCCACTCTAGGGGAATTAATTTTCTAAACTAGTGTTATATTCTTGGGATGGAGTTAAACTAAATATCCATATGATTTAGATAACAATTTTATATTTGAAAAAACCTAAAACCTTGAAAATATTGCATTACAATATCCCTCCTTATTTGTCTCCACAATTTACTTCTTACTAACATCCTTGTACATGAATCATTTCAGAAACACTATTATATTCAAGCACTTACATACATTCATTGAAATGATAAGCAAGAATAGAACACATCCATTGGGAATAAACAGAGATAAATAAGATAACCATTGATCATATTATTCATAATATGTATAACCTATACATAGGAGAGTGATACGTAAAAACTTTATACTATTCTACTACATATATTGTCCTTGCTATCATAAAACCATATACATATTGAATGAATTTATCCTAAAAACATATTAAGTATAGAAATTTTAGTGTCCATTCTTTTTTGTGTATAACCTCTTTAGGGTAAAATGCCTGCTAACCTCCCTGTGTAATCAACATTGAAATCCCTTTTATAAGAAAAGGGAACAACAACCATCAGGCTGACTTACACATACATTTCACTTTCATTCCAAAATGAATTTCACTAGAAAGTAAGAATATTCCCCAATCAGTTGCAAACAATCATTTGTAAAATAGGGGAGAGCAAAAGAAAAACTCCAAAAAACCATTAGTAAGGGCAGACCCACCAGTATTGAAAAGGCATCTCTATCACAACACAAAAAACATGCAAGTTCACACTGAACCGATAAATGTCACAATTAGCATCGAAGGAATAAATAAAAAAAGAACCATATCACAACACACTACCCAAAGAAGGAAAATTAACACAAAGGACCAAAAATGAGCACTAGCTCAAAGAAGGAATCGAGTACTACTTTGCCTTATTAGCAACAAAGTAGGCATGCCCGTTCAGGGTCCTTATTGAAAGAAGAGTAGCCATCACCACCTCATCCTCAAAATCAACCAATTCAGTCATGGTCATGAGATACTGGTGGTAACTTGAATCAGTCTCGTTTCCACTGTTAGAAGAATCATCTGAGACTTCAATGGGAGAATGATGATGTCCCATGTAAGCCCAATGATACTTATTCCTTCTTGTCCTCTCTAGCCTACCAATTTCTCCTTTCCTTTGACCAATCAATTCCTCCAAGATAATTCAGCCTCTTAGATGATAAGCACATTTGAAAACACCCCATTCAAACTTCCTAATAGCTCTTGCTTTCTTCTTTGGAGTCACAGGGATTTCAGGGACATCTCGTTCACTTCGAGAAGAATCATCTTGAGACTCAAGAGGTTTGAGTCTCTTAGACCTATGGACTAGTCTAATATTAGAATTACCTTACCCATTTCCTTACTTAACAACCTATCAAATTCTCTTAGAACAAAGATACCACCAAACTCAAAAGTAACAAGCTCAAATTCACAATTTTTTTTAGACTCTTTATTCTCATAAGCAATCGAATGGTGAGAATAATCAAGTAGGTGATCTTGGAAGCAACTGTTGTGTGTTTTCATTAATTTTCCAAGAAGGCTTGTGTAAAGATGCAATAAATCAATTACCCTGATTTTGAATCTCAGTCATTTATTGTACCTTGAAGTGAATCAATGGACAATCAATCAAGATGATTAATTATGAGAAAATTAAATGCATTCACTTGATATTTCTCCATAATTAGAAAATTTAAGTGAGATAAAAATTCACTTAGTTTACACATTAATCACATGCCCAACGTTTAACCAAACCTGTCATGTCATGTTTACCCATTCACCAGTGGGAATTAATTTTCTTGTAATTCGTCACAGTAAGACAGTAGGGAGTGATCATGATTTATCTTCAAAATATCAGCCCATACCCTTCGTTACTTCAATTTCACCTTCTCATGTGTACCAACACCTGGTAGATTTGATGACCACAACAAATATTTCCCAAATTTCACATGCATGCCCAAGAATCAGTTATTATTTAGCATTGTTTCTCTCTTAGAATAGTCTCAATCAATATTTTAGCAGCACCTTATCTCCATATGGATCCATCTGAGCCTTTGAAACATTCCACGTGACACTCTTCCACTTTCCCATTGGAAAATACAAGACACAAGTGGGGTTCTCAAGGGATGGCAAGGAGTGATTAGGATTGACCCACGTCATCCACCATAGACCATCAATCTTCTATCTCTAGATAGATGCACCATCTCCAAAGCCTGGTGGGTCCCATTAAAAGTGACAAATGTCTCCTTGCCTGCTAGCCCATGCGATTCTTTCCTTAATGCACATGATGAACGAGCATGTGAGGAATGGTCAAGATGTGGCCATGTTACCTAATAATTGTCATTGATCTTCCTTCAATGGAATCAACTACCTCCACCAATGAGCTTGGGCCCACCAAAGCACTAGACACATGGCAGAATCCTACCAACCCATGCAAATAAAATAATAAGGAATAAATCAGCACGGTGTATAGGGAACAATGGTGATTAACCCTTCATAATGAAATGGTCGGTGTGAACTTGATTCTGTACATGCCACAAAAGCTAATTTTTTAAAAAGGGTCAACTACTAGGCTCACATGAACTTGACCCTTAAGAATGGGGATTTTAAGACTTGGGTCAGGGTATGTGCAGGATCATCATGGAAAAAATAGGCCCTTAAGTGGCAAAAAATTCAAAAAAAATAGAGTTAGGCAACTTGATATAAATATTTGAATAATTCATCTATATTATTTCAAAAATATGAAAGAATAGAATTTGTAGGAAATTGAATGTAGTTTCTAAAATACTAGGTTTTTTTTTTTTAAATAAATCTATTTGGTGAAAATTTGAAATTTCAATGAGTAACTTAAATTTCAAGGAAAAAATAAGTAGGTGTATGTCTGACCACCGTAACCACAATAAAATGATAATATTTTTTATAATATTTTAGATATAAGTATAGGACTAATGTCCCGATGTGATGCATATTTTTTGTAATTTCTTTTGAAGTAAATAATTAATTATGAAATTTTTGTTGCAAATTTTAAAAAATAAAAAAACTTGTATGTCTAACCACCTTAACTTGGTCAAAACTTCATGAAATTCATTTTTTTTTTAATCCTATATTATGCAAAGCATAGAATGTGATGCATGTTTCAGATTCAAAAAATGTGATACTGTTTGAAAGCTATACATTTTTTTCAATCATCCTATCAATTAGGACTTTAGTTGTAATTCACATAGAAAATAAATAATAATTATTTATTAAATTAAAAGTAAAGCATAATTTATATTGGTGGAAATATGAGAATCTCTTTTAAAAACCCTTTTCGTTTCATCAATTTTGGGTAAAGAAAAAGTCATCAGCCACATACCCTACAAAAACCCATCATATCGCCACTTTTTGGCCCATCATGATCCTGCAAATACCCGTCACTAAAATTAAGCCCAATCATATGAAAATTTAATGCTAAAGAAGATTATGGTGAATGACAAACCTAAACTTAGGGGGCCAGTGAACACAACGAATTTAATGGCATTAGTGACAACTTGAATGACCGGATACCGAGAATATCAGGTCAATGCAAAAAAATAATGATTGAGGATTTTCTAGATTCATGGGTTAATTATGAGGGATTCAAGTCAAACAAAATCCCTAACACAGTGATGATGACACAACCCTAATCCAAACCAGGGGACAAATCCAAATGATGCAAAATTTTAAAATGGAACCCAAATAAATTTTTTAAGGAGCTCTATCATATTCAAACCCTACAACTTGATAAGATACAAAAACTATAATATCTTGACAATAGATGAAGATATGACAATGATATTTGGAAAAGTGAAGCTACAAACATGGTACTTGAGGCCCGTGAAATCATATTTAAGTTTCATACACCTACACCCTAGTCCACCAAGAATGAGGTAAAATTTAAACTACAAGTGTGCAATACTCTGTTTTATTCAAATCTGGTACTTAAATTTGACTATCAATTTCTAGTTTTTTCATATTTCCATAACAATAGTGCATTTTTATAGTTAGTGAGTCATATCATTGTATTTCATACACAATCCAAATCCAAACTTCCCCAAATTTATATCTTAGGGTTGATTAATTTGCCTTTAAAATTACAATTGAATCTCATATCCTAGCCAATATTGAACTTTAAATGGTAAGGCCCTCGTGTAAAAGAATTGAAACACTAAGGTGAATTCCTAAGGTTTTACTTTTCCACCATATCAGGGAGATTTAGTTAATGACTGCAAAGGTCATATGCTTTGAGCTTATAAGAAAATGGCACTGGAAAATATAAAGTTAAATTAGGAAACATAATCCTTGCTAAAGACAATGGAATTAATAATCTAATCCTTAATAATGAATATAGAATCATCATTTGCATTCTCAACACTAAGGATGTTACTCATTTGTCATATAGAAATATCATCAAGGATACAAATAAGACCCTCATGTATTTTAGAAAAATAAAATTAATTATGCCTACATAGGGAAAGAAATACCTCATCCACCCTACTAGCCAATTTGGGAGGAATTATAAAAGGTTTTAAATGTTGCAATACTGAGGGTACCATGCCTACAAAGATTAAAAACATGTCAACAAAGAAGCAAGGGTTAGTGATTCAACCCTACTCATTCCCATTCGATTGATAGAGTGATGATATGAGAAGATTTAAGAAAAATGATATCAAGTATTATGTCTAATATAATCATATGTAAATAATATTAAAGAGTAATTATTCAGAAATTGAACCTACTAGTACTAGAAAGGGTTTTGGAAGAACCAAAAATTTCCTAGCTTTCAATTTTGGTAGAATTTTTTTTGTATCTAATTACTCACAAAACCCAATCATGGGAGGAAACCTCAAAACAATTAAGACCCCAACTTATGAAAGAGTCAAAAATAATATGGAGGTGTGGGATATTTTTTCAACGTAAACCTCTCATGCTACCTTGAAGTCATCAATGCACATAATAATGTGATTTCCAAGGAATTCACCTCCTCGTGGAATTTTTTTTTGGTTTTTATTAGGGAAATATTGTTTGAGGTATTGGAAGATTTGATATCTAAGGCTACTAGGCTCAAGATAGAAGTGAAAAAAATAGAGGATGATAAAAAATAATGAAAATGATGAAAATAAAATATTAATGAAACATGGAAAAAAATTTCATAGATTCCAAAATGACTTTAGAAGGGAAATTTATTGGGTACTAGAAGGATGTGGTAGAGACACTTAATTTTTAATTATATGGTAAATTGAAACCCAAAAAGTTCATTTTACAATTTCAAGGGATTTTTCCACATGTTCCATATCATCAAAGTTCAAGATTAAATAGGATATGAAATTGACTTGCAACCTAAAAGGTGAGTCAATCAACCAAAAGATCTAAATTTGGGGACTTTTGAATGAATATTGTATGAAATTATATGATTTTAATAACCATGAAACTTAACTATTATAATGAAAATACAAAAAATTGAAACTGACAGCCAAATTTAAGGACCAAAAATGGAAACAATAGACATGTGTGCACCTATAGTTTGAATGTGAGCTAAATTTGGGTGCACTAGAGTGCAAGGATTCCCTAATATAGGTTTATAAAACATAAATATGATTTTACAAGCCATAGGCACCCAATCCATAGCTTCTCTCTTCTAGATCCCATTGTCAGATCCTAGTCTATTGATGAGATATTGTAGTTTTCATATCTTGTCAAGTTTTAGGGTTTGAATACATTAATGAGTAAAGTAACTCCAAATATTCCTTCAATGCTCATCAAATATATTCCTAAACATTCAAAAGGATAGGAAGGTTATCTCCATATAGGGGCTTGCCTTGATCAAATTGTGTATTGGTGCTTCAACCTCCATAATGGACAAATTGATTATAGAGAGCTTATCCACTTCAAGGATAGAGGCTAAAATGAAAAATTAATGATGAATCAACAATGAAATACAACTCACCACTTAAATTTTATTTTTTTGAAGGACTAAAGCCATGCACATCTCTTCTAGGATTGATTGTAATTTTTCTTCAATTTCTTTGAAGACATACAAGTGTTTTTCCTCACAAACATAATGTATGCATAAACATGAAAAACTCACTTCAAATTTTACATGATGCTTCCATTTTGAAATGTTGCAATAATATTCTAAATGCTACTCTTGAATTGACAATATTTTCTTGATAATGGGTATGTGCAGGATCATGATGGGCCAAAAATTGGCAATATGATGGTTATGTAGCTGACGACTATTTTTTTACCCAAAATTGATGAAACAAAAAGGATTTTTAAAGGAGATTCCCAGCTTTCCACTGATATAAATTATGCTTTACTTTGAATTTAATAAGTAATTATTATTCATTTTCTATTCAAATTACGACTAAAGTCCTGATTGATAGGCTAGTTGAAAAACATCTATAGCTTTCAAATAGTACCACATTTTTTGAATCCAAAAATGCATCACATTCTATGCTTTGCATACTATAGGATTAAAAAAATAAAAATTGAATTTCATGAAGTTTTCACCAAGTTAAGGTGATCAGACAATGAGTTTTATATTTTAAAAAAGTTGTAATAAAAATTCCATAATTAATTATTTACTTAGAAAAACTTACAAAAAAAAATGCATCACATTAAATGAGTCCCTCTACTTATATCTAAAATATTATAAAAAAAATATTATCATTTTATTGTGGTTAGGTGGTCGATAGACACCTACTTCTTATTTATTCAATAAAATTTAAGTACCATTATCATTGAAATTTCCAAATTTCACCAAATAATTTTTATTTTTTTTAAAACCTAGTAGTTTAAAAACTACATTCAATTTTATACAGATTCTATTCTGACATATTTTTGAAATAATATAGATAACTTATTCAAATTTTTATGTCAAGTTCCCTAACTATGATTTTTCTAAATTTTTTGCCACTTAAAGGATTGCTTTTTCCATGATGATCCTAAAATACCCTAATGCTTCTGGATTTTCAATTCTTACTACATGATTTCACTTCTTGATCATACATCCTTTTTCAAATGATGCAATGACTAGGTATTTATATGAAATTTCTCTATTTTCTCAAAAAATAAATCCTAATGGCTGACAATCTAAATTTGAATTTTAAATATTAGTTCACTACCACCAATACTTTGAATTTTGGGGCCACATTAAGGGGACTAGGGTGCAAGGATGCAATCCATTACCATGAGTTAGCTTATGTGATCATATTTGTCTTTTTTTTTGCATTACATTTGGGGCAAGCCCTTACCATGAGTTCAGCTCATTTGGAAACATATCATTCACATAGGGCTTTCCAAATAAAATATTATGATCTTTTTCATATTGTATTTATCATTTTTTCTACTTTAAATAAATTTCTCACAACATGGTGTTTAACAACTAATTTAAGGTGGGGTCATGCATTTCATTATGTGCTTCACTTTGATCAAATACGCTTAACATTGTGATGTGTTTGATTAGGATTTTGATCATATTTGTAGCACCTTATTCAAGTTATTGGGACTATAACTCCTAGTATGGTTGGAATGGTTACACATGTCATGAAAACTGGTCATCACTAGTCCTTGTGTGTTTCTCATTTTTCTACTGCTTTTGAAAGGCTCACCTAGTTAACATAAAACTTCACTAGCCCATGGTTCCATTAGGTCATGGTTCACCTAGAAAATATTTAATTTTTCTAGCCTATGAGTCATGAATACCTTTGGGTTTGGATCCTAGTGATATTTTTATAAAGCTTTCTAGTCCTTGATTTTCATACCCTTATTTTGCATTTTCATTTGCATTTTGTGCAATCCACCTACATTCATAGTCATTCTATCTCCTCAACATTTAGATAATCAAACCCCTCTTGACATATTTTCTACTTTAGCGTTATTTCGAGTGTAATTTCATACTCTCACTAAAGTTAGCAATAAATAGCATCATAAATTGTCACACTTGAAAATGTCACACTATGTTTTTCTCCCCCCTAAGTGATTTGACCTAATTGTGCCCCTAATTTCTTAAATTATTCATTGTATGGCCTATTATAACATTTATGAAGAAATAAATGTGCAAGATCCAAGTAAACATTTAATATTTTTCTCCTAGCACTTTGGGTCCCAAAGCTTAAGGGATTTGGACTAGGGAATCCTTGTCTCCTAGTCCCCTTAATGTGGCCCCAAAATTTAAAGTGTTTGCAATATTAAATTAATATTTGAAATAGAAATTCAGAATTGGACATTGAGATTTAATTTTAAAGAAATTAGAGTTATTTCATATAAATACCTAGACATTGAACATCATTTGAAAACTAAGTGGAAGAAGTTGACGAATCTTTTATCTAGAAAATATGAAGAGAATTATCAATCACTTATTATTAAGTCACAAAGAGAATTTATAGATTTATTGGAGCATTTCAACATTGAAGAAGCATGCCAATTTTGATGTGAGCTTGTTCATGTTTATTCATACATTTTGTTTGTTAGGACTAGTACTTGTAGGTCTTCAGAGAAATCTAAGCCAAACTGCATTCGAGGATTAAGGAGATGTGCATGAATTTAGTACTTCAATAAAATTAGAGTTGAGTGTTGAGTTGTATCCCATTGCTGATTCATCATTCATTTTTCATTTTATCCTCCATCCCTTGAAAGGTTAAGCTCTATATCATTAGTTTTTCCATTATGGAGGTGGAAACCCCAACATGGTGTTTAACTAAGGAAAACCCCCATATGACACAACCCATCCTCTCCTTTTGAATGTGTAGGTGAAGATCTAGAGTAGATTGAAAGAATATGTGAAAACAATACACTCATTCATGCATTCAAACCGAAAAAAATGAAAAGATACAAAAACTACAATATCTCAACAATAGATGAAGATATGAATATGATATATGGAAAAGTGAAACTATAGACTTGGTACTTGAGGCTTGTGAAATTAGATTTAATTAAGATCTAAAATTTACACTACAAGTGCACAATACTCTACTTTATTAAGATCTGGTCCTTAAATTTGACTATTGACACTAATACATTTGACTGCAAAATACAATGAAACTGTCCAACAAAATATGTAAAATTCGATGTTCGTCGGGTGCTTGTAAAATTTGATGTGTAATTTCCAATTTTTTGAAAGTTTATCTCTGAATTTTTGTCGAATTTTTGACAAACATAAAAAATTAAAAAAAGTCAAATTGTGGTCGACGTAAAGAAAAGTGAGTTTGTGCCTGATTTATTGTGACAGTGTTTTTCTCTACTTGAGATAGTTTGTGGAGAACTAAGGACGATTTTCTTGGGAAAAATCAGAAAAAATTCAAGAAGATATCACCAAAGTTGAGGGTAGTCATTGTCTTTTGCAGAATTTAGTTGTGAAGTCAGATTTTAGTTCCAGGTTTGAAAATCATATTTTAAAGCAACATCTCATCAGATTTCATTTTTAGAGGTTAAGGGTTTTGAGAATTTCATGTCCAAATTTGTTGTGTGGAATCACCATAAGATCACAACGGAGGAACAGATTCTTGTGAGTGTAATTATGTGATCCATAACTGTATTGGTCATGTGGCACAATTGTGCTATAACAAATATAGGATGCATTCATGTGTGACCCAAGTTTAATGTGGCTATGTTGTGATAGAAATGGAGGCACTCATATAATGTAGTTAATTCAGGTTGTATAATGTAGGTGTCAATCATCATTGGGTGCATTCAAGTTGTCCCAAGTTTAACAAGATAGGATGTAATTATAGCATGATCGAAGAGTGATTACCTCTTGCTGAAATAAATAGCCTATAACTCTAGTTGATATGCAGAGTGGTTGTGTTATATCAATTATGTAGTTCATTCAAGCACAACCCATGTTTAATAGGCTATTCTAGAGAGTGATCAAGATTTTCTAAACCTTATGAATGTTACTTGACATATATTGGCATAATCTGAAATTCCTTCAGAGGATTTTGAAGTATCAATGTATCCTATATAGGGTTTAGAATGATTTCTTTTAATTAAAAAAATAAATAAATGATGTATTTCCCTGTAATTAGATAATGTGGAGATCTCCTAAATCTCCCCCAGCACATATCCTCTTTGGCTTTGTATTCATTACTTTAGCTACTAGGTTTTTGCATGTGACATCTTTAATATCTTCATGATCATGGCTTTTAAATAGATCTCAGTCTTTGCTTTAATCCTTTTCATGGTAACCCTTGAGTTCCATAATCCACCTTCAATCTCTTCTAAGAACGATGTCTTAAGCTAGACTGCATAGTATGCATATAAAGCGAGTCCTTCATACCTGCCATTGTTCCAAACCACCACTCACTGCCTTGCTTAAAATGTTACTCCATAAGTACAATAGCATGTTTTAAAATCATGGTTGCCAGTGATTGACCATTAAACTCACCACTTTCATCATGAAGATACAATGATATTTTTGTCTTCAAACTCAAGGCATTATGGAAGATAACATTGTGAATTATTTGTTGTTGATTCAATTTTCTTGCACATTTACTACTTTGCTAACTTCCTTTAAGACTGGGTATTGCACCCTCAAATGCAATCTCAAACAGCTCACTCACTATCACTTGAAGATTCATTTTAGCATCCTTCTATAAAATCAAACTATGCCTATAGACTGCCTACTTACTATAGGGGACTCATTGTTTCATGGTATTGTAGTTCTTAAGATCCTTCAACCTTATTGACACTAATTCACAGTCCACAAGGTATTATTCACTATTTTTCCATCTTTGGTGAGTCTCAAAACACTGCTCAAACATACAATCCACTACCTCCATTATACAATATTAATGGCTAAGAAGAAACATTGAACCTATGATTACCACTGTTACTTCATTTGGACAATCATTCCTTGATTGCATTTGCCTTGTCTACCACTACCAAAAGCATTTGAAAAACCCTTAAGGTCAACAAGGGGGTAAGGAAACTCACTGTTAAAATATCCACTTTACTATGCAAGGTTTGAGCTTTATTATCTTGTCACTGCTTAGCCTGTTTTTGACTATCACATCTCAAGTGACTGCCATTCTTCTTACCATAGATTGTATTTACAAATGTCAGTAAGCTACATACTGTGCTTGTTATTGGCTACAATCTTTAGATTGCAAGATGTTGTTATTACCTACAATGTCTCAATCTTTTTGGTATTGCAACCTCACTAATCCGCTATAGTTATTGTTTAGTTATTGTTTATGTTTCTACGGAGGCCTAGGGTTTGTACCCTAATCATGCTCTTACTCAATGCTTTTGTTGTTTTTTATTAGGCTCTCAATGTTGAGGGCCCTAGGGATAAACTCGTCATAAGAAGTGACACATCACATCTTTAACTAAAAGGATAAATCTATATTGACATTAGCAATGATGATTCTGACTTGTTGCTTCTTAGGAATGGGTCACTTTCTCTTACTAGCCCGCTACCTCCATCATTGTAGGAAGTTTGCGATCAAGTTCAATATTCTGATTTTAGGTGTCTAACAGTTGGAAATCATAGTGAAATTAGAATTTAATAAGTTTTGGAATAAGAATTTTAAAGTGTTTTTGGGGGTCATTAACTTCAAATTATCTTCTCTTTTGCAGGGGTGGTTGCATGCCAAATTTTTTTGGTGTAAAATATCAGAATTATTAGATTATGTTACTTGTCTATGAATAAAAATTATTGGAATGTGAGTTTGATATTTTTTGAAGATCTAAATAGTCAAGCTTGGTAAAGAAAAATCATGTCAGATAATATTAGTCCAGAACAAAATGAAGAGACACTTGATAGATTGTGGGATAATGTTGTAAAGGGTGATGGGATGTTATTGTCCTTGCAATAATTGCAAGGGCTTAAAGACGAGAGGACTTTTAATCACAATAGCTGAGAAACATTGTAGGCAGCATGGTCATGTTGAAGGGGGGCATGATTATCGTCCATTGGTAAGTTGTTCATTATATGTGCTTATATTGATTGAATTTGTAAATTTTTATATCGTTTTAACATTTTCTTTTATATATATATATATAATCACTTGATCATGATCATGGTTTATTTGTGTCTATCATTATTATAAAGGTGGGGCACCCTAGGGCAGATGATATAGATTATCACGACCTGAAGAATGTGGTTTTGCAAGGGGATGAACATGGAGCTGTGAATATCGAAGATTAAGTTAATGATCCTATGGAAGAAGATGATCATGCACCAGAAAACACAAATTGAAGATGATGGTACTAATACATTGATCCATGCCACATTTAGTGGTAGAGCCGACTACATGATCAAGATGACTTTGATGATGTTCATGATTTACCTGTACTTGACAAGGCATACGAGCCCCTTTATGAAGGCTTTGAAACAACTCTTCTCTCTATTGTATTGTTGTTGAACTTTAAGGTTATGAATGGTTTATCAAACATAGCAATCTCACGGATGTTAAGGTATGTCATATATGTCATCTTTTTTCATCTATTTTAATTGTTGTTAGTTCATCACTAGTAAATAAAGGATGAAATATGTACCATTAATATTCTTTATATGAACAATTTATTTTTTGTTGTAGATTGATTAGTGAATTTTTGTTACCACCATCAAATATTTTACCTCGCTCATACCGAGATTTATGTGCCATTATGAAAGATATCAGAATGGAGTATCAAGTAATAGATGCATGTCCCAATGATCATATTATATATCATAAACAACAAGAATTTGCAACAGAATGCCTGGAATATCATATCAGTAGATATCAAACAGATCAAGTAACAAAAAAGGTGCCTCCCAAGGTTCTTCGTTATATTGCCATTATTCCACGTATGCAACGATTATTTAGGTGCGAAAGCTTATCGCAATTGATGGATTACCATGCACAAAATAGAAGTGGAGATGGCATTTTTTGAATGCCTACAAATGGTTTTGCATTTAGGGACATAGAGGAAAAATGGCCACACTTTAAAGAAGAACCTCGTAATCTCAGGCTTTCATTGGGAGCGGATGGTGTCAATCCATTTGGAGAGCTGAGATCTATTTACTCAGTGTGGCCTATTTTTGTTATCAACAATAACATTCCTCCATGGATGTCAATAAAGAGGAGCACATAATGTTGTCACCACTGTTCTAGGTATTTGTTTACATCAATTTTCTTTAACGAGTAGCATCTCATTTGTCTTATTTGCTGCATAATGACTTATATTTTTTTATTCAATAGTCATGTACATTAACTTATACATATTGCAGTAGCATGGTTATGATAATTATGTAATGCTTATGTTCATTCAACTATGTAAGTACCAAGTTAAAGATATGAATGTATATATTGATCCTCTTATCGACGAGTTACTAAAGTTATGAAATGGCATCACTATGTATGATGTCTCTAGACCAATAGGACAAAGACAATTTCAATTCCATGCAATGCTTGTATGGACAATTCATAATGCCCCAGGGCTAACACATTTTTGTGGTATGTTATAACCGTTCGATTGCACTTTAACAATATTTAATTTGATGAAGTAGATATCATGAATGTTTTTAAAATAATCTATTCATTATATATAATTATAAAAATTGGCATATTTAATCCAATTATATATCATCTTGCAGGTCTTCAAACAAAGGGAAAATTTGCATGTCCAATTTGTGGTCCAAAGATGAAATCTCGTCATTCAACAAGTTTAGGAAAGCATGTGTTTGATGAGTATAGGCACTTCCTCCAGAGAAATCATAAGTATCAAACTACTAAAAAACATATTTTCAATGGGAAAGAGGAGACTACACTAAAACCTTAAGAATGTCACCTCACCTATGGAAGTTGGAATATAATAGAATTAATCGTCAAGGTTATACATCGGATCAAATTGTTTATCTATCATATATGATATGTTTTGAATTTATATTTTTATATTGTGTTGTGTTTGCTCATGTTGTCATTGAAAATGATTGTCATTGTTAATTTGTTTAACTTATATGCTCCATGAAGGTCATCAAGGCATTAATGGTCAGCTTCCATGGGGACTGAAAAGTTATCCTAGACAATTTAGTAGGTTGCCCTACTATGAGCAGCTACAAATTGTGCATTTGTTTGATATAATGCATATCGGAAAGAATATAAAAGAAACGTTATGAAAAATAATGGATGGAAGACATGACAAAGAAAAAATTGTCAAAATTTGTAGTGACATTCAAGAAGCCAATCATGCAATGAAAAATGTCATTCAATTGAATAGTGATGGAGACCAACTTAATAAAAGTGCCCTTCCTTGGTTATTAACAGAGCAGCAAAGCAATGCTATAAAAGAAGTCATACAAAAAATTTGATTTCCCACAGGATTTGCTACGAACATAAACAATATAATAACAAAGAAAGGTGAATTTGGGTCAGGGATAAAAATGCATGATTGGCATACCTTCATTAAGGTAATTATTCTGGTATATTATATACACTTGTATAATACATTTACTTTTTAGTGTATTGTGTTTACTACTTTTGAAAAAATAATGAAAAGATCATTTTATAATTGTTGCAGTATGTTCTACCTCTATCTCTCCCATACAACTTTGACAACAATGTCAAGCAAGTTATATATGATCTTGGAAAATACATGAGGTAAGTAGCGAGATTTTTTCAATTTGCTGTATACATCTTATAATTTCCATTTATTTTACTTGTTATGTAATACATTGTATATTTTTGTTAAATATCGTTAATATATTTGCACCTTGAATCACTTGTAGATGGTTATCATCTAAAGAAATCCATAAAGAAGATATAAATTATTGGAAGAGAAAAATTCCTCGTCTAATGTGTGAAATGCAAAAGTGTCTACCTTCAACATTTTTCAATGCACAAGAACACCACCTCATACACCAAGTTGAGGAGATTGAATTGTGTGGACCTGTACACACAAGGTCAATGTGGATGGTTGAGAGGCACTTGAAATTTTTGAAGGCTTTGGTTAGACAAAGAGCACATCCTGAGGGTTCTATGGTGGAGGGATATATGGTATACCAGACCATGGTGTACATTAGTGAATATCTTCCTAAGTTTGCAACAAAGATCCATTTAGATTGCATTTGGGATCCCAACTCCATTAACAAATTTGAAGGGGAGTACCTATTGGGGAAAGGTAGATTGAGGAAAGTGAGAGGTAATTATAAGATGGTGATGGAGATTAATTGGAATACATTTTACATATGGCTTTTATGTATATTGTACTTATTTAATTTTTAATCTTTAATATACATGAATAATAAATTAAGGTCATGTACTATGGTATTTAACTAATTATACGTCGTTTGTGAATTTCAATTTATTTTGGTACAGTTGGTTGAGGGTGGGATGCACTACATTTGTATGTCACCAACAATCTTGATTGGATGATGGTATGGATTGAACGATGTCAACAATCTAGTCACACATTAACATGGGAAGGTGTGGCTTCATTGGTTAAAGAAGCTCATCATAATGGAGATTCCAATGTTACACAAAGGGAAATTGATTTAGCATATAGTTTAAGAGATAAACAAGTACGTATAAATATATTAATCACCCATATTATTTAATTATTTTCAAGTATATTGATGTATATATATCTTGAGATTGTTTTCTTTCCATACATTCGACCAAGAATAAATATGTTTATCAACTGACGATATTGCAATAATTTTTACATGTTTGACATATTGCACGTGAAACACCACAAGGCTATGTGGTGCAATGGTTGTAAATATCGAATCAAAATGTT
>VDFB02295361.1:0-30166 GCA_007258455.2 Sequoia sempervirens | reverse complement strand
TAATTTTTGAACAATATGATTTCATACGTTCCTTCCTCTTTCTTCTCACATAGCTCATATTTATACAATAAATATGTGCAAGCCATTTCCTATTTTCATGCCACATCTCTATTATTTTGTGGCTCACATTTAGTTGTTTCATTTGTTGGAAAACAACCCACCTCAAAATGTATGAACTTAAATAGCTCACCTTAAAATATAGGAGCTTAAATAGCTCATCCTAAAATGTAGGAGCATAAATAGCTCATGGTTGTACAATAGAATATTATTTTTAATGTGAGGACATTTTCCTGCATGAAATTAAACATTATTTGGTTATAACTAAATAACCAAAGTATTTTATGAGCAAATAATAAAATACACATGGCATGATATATTGTTTTATTTACATTAAACAATTTTTTTCTTCTTCAATCAACACGTTGCATTTAGCATAATGGAAGCGAATATTAGTAAATATAGTCTACTATTTATTCTTCACATATTTTATCTAAAAACTAAATTAAATATTACTCATATATATTAAATCATATGAAACATAAAATGGTAAAATGATATAATATGGAATGGAAATGGAATGTGGGAATGGGTATGAAGGCATATGAAATAGGCTAAAACATGGCATAAAATGAGACATAAATGGCTCTCATCAATTCCTAAGAGGGAAGCTTCACCAATTCATCTTTCTCATTTCCCTTAAAAAAATTGTCCTTAGCATCTTCATTACTCTTCCTTTCTTTGTAGTATCTATGACCCTCCGTCAATAATCCAGTAATGAAGGCAATGAAATATTCATTGATATTTAACTCCATACCATTCACCTTCAACCACCTGTTATGCTAGCAACGAATAAACTTTATAGAGGATTCATGGTCATAACCATGAAGCCTTTCCAAATAGGGCATGAAATTCCCATGTTTAAGAATTTGCCAGACTCTAGGCTTGTTCTCCCATTTATCGTAGGAGATGGGCTCAATCCTGCTCCTATCTCCACCCATTTCAAAAATTCCAAAAACTAATAGAAACTAGATCCAAGCAAAACTTGAGAGGATACAATTGAACATGAGGATGGGAAAAACATAACCCATAAAATATGTGATATATAAGGGAGTGATAATTACCCGATCACCCCAAGTTAGAAACTTAAATTTAATTGTCATCCCACAATAAAATCTTAGCCCTCTTGGGAAAGGAAGAGTACTCCCATGCCTTGAAATTATTAAGACCAACAACCTCGTTAGGAAAAAAATCAGCAAAGTAATTTCCTTCCCTATAAGTATGTGTGACATGGGTCTCATTGAAAGATCTCAACATTATGTTGGAATCATAAATAAGTGGATCAATTGTCTAGCTCAGATTCTGATTGCCATTCAAGCACTTGACAATATTAAGGGATTCACCCTCAAGCCATAATTTAGAAACACCCCTTTGTAATGTAGCTTTAATGCTGAGGTAAGCAACTTCGACCTCAGTGCAATGATTACTTTGGTTTCCCAATGGGAGTGCCACTATGCCTAAGAACCTACCTTCCTCATTCCTCAACAACCCCCCATAACTTGTAGGACCAATATTTCCCTTGGATGCCCCATCAAAATTAACTTTGACCGACCCCAGAGGAGGGAAATTCCACATAGTATTTTCTCTAGCACTATTACTAGATTTAACCAAACAAGAAAGTTGAGTGATAATCCTCCAATTAGTAACAACCAAAAGATCATATCCAAATAGAGAATTGGATGGAGCTCCCCAAGGAGAGTCTAGAATATGAAGAGAAAAGTTCTCAACAATGGCCCTCCAAATTTTGAGAAAGACAATATCCTCTTTCAGTTTATTATCCAAAAAAGCTCTATTATTTCTTTCTTTCCATAAGCCCTAGGAAATATGGGGGGCCATAAGGGACTAGAGTAATCAAAGAGAAGTATTAGGCAAAGGATAATGCCATTGATCAACAAAACCATGTAAAGAATCAAGAAAAACCTAGTCAAGGTTGCAAAGAGAAAGGAACTTTCTCCAAATAAGGGAGGAAAAATTACAATTGAGAAAAAGATGGAAAGTGCTTTTTGCATCACACTCAAAAAGAACAAATCTATTAAGAATATAAAATACCCTTCTATAAAGAGTGTCCAGAGTTAGAATATTTCTTTGCATCAAGAGCCAGAAAAAGATGTTCACCTTAGGAATAAGCAACTTGTTCCAAAGATTCCCCTAGAAAGGGAAGGGATTAGACTTTATTAGAGAAGTGATAAAGGCATAAGAGACTAAGAAGCAACCATTGGCTAGAGGGGCCCAAATCACATGATCAGAATTTGGGAATTAAGGAACATGAATATGAGCAAGGAAATTCTAAATAATTGCCAACAAGGGATCCCAACTCTGAAAATCCTTCCATGAACCATTATGAAGATAATCTTCGACCATATTACCAAAAATATGCTTACAAAATTCAGCCAAAGTAGGGGCCCGAGGTTGATTCAAAAGTAGGCCACCATCACACCACACATCTTTCCAAAACAATATCCTAATACCATCACCCAATGACCACTTAGCACCCTTCGAAATGAGATCCTTGTAGGGCACAATATTCTTCCAAAATCAGGAAAGGAGTGGAGTTAGCTTAGAGAAAGTCCCAAATTTTCTCCACTCCAAAAAGATATTTATTCCTAACCATAGAAGACCAACCAACCTCACCATTGAGAAGCCTCAAGATGTTTTTTGAGAGAAGGGCCTTGTTAAAAGATTTGATATTTCTCAAACCAAGCCCACCCCACTTCTTCGGGTTACACACATGATCCCAATAAAGGAGAGGAATTTTGGATTTGTCTTCCACCCCCAACCACAAAAATCGTCTCATGATTTGTTCCATCTTCTCTTCAAACTTCATTAGAATCCTGAATAAACTCAAGGCATAGAGATGAAGATTTTACAAAGTGGAGATGAGTTTCACCTAACCTACCTAGCTGAGAAGAGCACCCTTCCAATCGACCATCCTTTTATTAAACTTATCCAAAATACCAAGCCGAAAAGAATCTAAAATCTTGGAAACACATAAAGGTAGGCATAGATAGATAGAAGGAAAAACTGAAAGGAAATAGAAAAGAGCAATGAAAAGAACTAATAAGTGAGTAGTTATTTGAAGTAAAAATATTACCAAATAGATTGGAGTAGCAAAACCAAGCACCACCAAAGAAAGAGAGACACAATAATCTGATAAGGGGAAAAAACAAGAAAAAACCCCAATATTATCAATGGAGGAAAAATGCCTAAGAATGATACAAAGAGAGAGAGAGAGCACTAAAGCCTTAAGCTTGCATGCTTGAATATGAAGAATGAGAGAAGAGTCACTTCAATAAATAGAGGTGAGAAGAGGAGTTAGAATGTAACTCCCAACTCAATGAATGCCACCATTCATCTATGTGTGTGCAATGTGTCACCTCTTAAGGAGGTGGCTACAAATATTCCTCAATAAAGGAATTAAAAATAAAATGAGTCATCCTCACACATGTGTGAGGAGACAAAAAAGAAAAATTACTTGTAGGGATTCCTTTGGAATATTCCTACAAGTTAACAAATAATTACAATTAAAGAATAAGCTTTACCAAGTAAAGATTAATCTTCTAACAAAAACTCCATATCCTACAAGACAAAATCCTTGCCAATTTAATTTGAAGGTGCTCCAGAGTGTTGAGGAAGAAAATTTTACTCTTAGGGAAGTTCACACGCTAACCAAAAGATTTCTCATAACCATCAATCACCAGCTTAATGGCCTTAATTTCTCTAACCAAGGACTTACCCATGATGATAATATAATAAAAAAATTGTTGATGCGTGATAGGTGTGCATTGAGAAGAGGGAACCAAGCCTTACAACGAGCCAATTGAAGGCACCTTATGAATATTTTGACCTATCACCTTAGCCATCAGGATGAAGAGAAGAGGAGAAATAGGATCCCCTTGTTTGATACCACGTGAGCTATGAAAGAAAGGAGAGGAGGAAATATTAACAAGAATAGAAAAGGAGGGAGTCAAAATGAGCTGCTCCATGATTTGCAAGAATTTTTGACAGAACCCAAAATGAGCTAGAACCAACAATAGGAACTTACAATTCACCCGATCATAGGCTTTGAGAAGATCTAGTTTAAGAAAAAACCTCGGCTTCTGATTAGAAGAAAGAGAATGGGACACTTCATGAACAGTAATGATAGAATCTAGAATTTGGCATCCCCACACAAAACCACTTTGATGCTTAGAGATGAGACTAGGGAGAACCCATTGAAGCTTGATAGCCAAAACTTTAGAGAAACTCTTGTAAATGGAGTTGCATAAACTAATCAATTGAAAGTCCTTGAATTTCCACCTTAAAAGCATGCCGAAATTTGAGTGTTATTTAATATATTTAAGAATTATTTAAAAGTTAATTTGTGATAAGAAGATTTTTTATTTAAGGGACATGGTTCTAACATATGCCACTATAACCTCTATCTTAGTGAACAATCCTCCACCCATGTTGGAGTAAATCTAGGAGAATCAGTATATATTTATTTTATGTAGATTTTTCTAAATTTAGATATGTAGTTTAATAATAGATTTATGAATAAAAGTATAAATTTTACATAGAGAAACCAAGAATGCAAGCCAACAATTTATACTTTAATGAAAACAAGAGAGCTATTGTATTTTTATATATTGATATTAAATTTTAGTATCTATTTAAACTATTCTATGGACAATAAATAGATGGAAAAATATGCAAAATTATTTTATTTACTTCAAGTTTTTTTTGTTTCTCCACACACACATATATAACTTTATTTTATTTGTATTTTCTTTTTAACATTTTATGTTTACTTAAAGATATATTTTATATAGTACACTTATTTTGCTTTCTTAACTTTTAATTTTACTTTTGAAAAAGTTATCATTCATAATTTTTTATTTCATTTTTATTAGTTTCATTTGTAGGTATTAAATATATATTTTAAAACTTTGATGTCTTTTCCATTTAAGTTTTGTCAATTGAAAATCCGTTCACCATTTATTGTTTTCATTTTGAACCTTTTTAAAATTTATTAAAGTTTATTATAAATTAGTATATATATCATAAATGTGTGTATTTAATGTTGTTAGAGATTAAAATAATATAAATTATTTTAAATACATCTAGTTAAAATCTATTGAAAGATAATATAATTATAATAGTGAAATTTGTATACACGCCATTTCCTATTTCGTTTTGGATTTAATTTGGGAGAATGTCTTAATACATATACATATTGATTAATGGTGTAATCTTGTGTTAAGTTGGGTCCATTCTCTCATTTTTTTGTCTATCCCTATATACATATTCTTGTACATTTATTCAAACATTATCTCTACATACATGTATTTGGATATATTCACCCAAACTATTCATTTATTACATGTATCCATACACCTATGTAAATTTATTTGTTATCCACATAGATCTAACCAATTGCCTACCTAGGATCATTTCTATGCTCACATAATTGATCCCTTCCTTTTTAAAAGAAAAATTTAAATTTTGGCTTATTGTAACTGATTATTTTCAACTCTAAGTTGATTTGATGTTATGTGCTTGTATATAAAGGAATTCAAGTGCATTCATTTTATTGTCTCTTCATATTCTAGGAATTATTTATATACCATTTATACTTATGAAAGGAAACATATTAGTTTACTACTTAAAAATAAATCTAGTCTACACAATCATCATTGTAACATTTTAAAGGCTAAAATTAGTTGTGCTCAATCTTTTATTTATATCTTTAAGGATTGATCTAGGGAAACGTATATCCTAGGAACATAATGGAGCCACTTAGAGGTATTTTTAAGTACCATTAGTCTTTAGATATAATAAAGGATATGTAAAACAAATCAAGACAAGCTATGTGAGCCACACAATATAAGTACACATTTAGTAGGGTTATATTCACACATAAAGAATGAGTTAACAACTATGGAATATATCAAAATATAAAAATTGATAATGGACGTGATGTAGGATAGAAGAAATTTTTGATGACTTACATAAAAAAATGAGCATCATTTTAGAGAAAATATGAGTTGGATTCTAGAATTTTCAACAAAAGTAACCATTCTTTAGCCACAAAGATAAATGCACTTATTATCTTTATTTATTTCCATACAATAGGACTTAATTTTATTATACATTAACCTATAGTTATCATCCACTTGATCTTTGCTAATTTATGCTTATTTGTATGCATAATTTTGGTTTAGCCTATACCACACTTAAAATAAAAAAATATTTTCATTTACATTTTTGTGAACTCATGTTATCCTACATGACCTAGTTTTATTTTCTAGGAAAATCATATAGGATGATCAATCCATTTCATACATAACCCCATGAGAGAAGAGAATGCATATAAGATTACAAAATAACCATATACAAATATCAAAGACAAATATATACCCTAGGAATTTACCCTCATACAAGAAAAAACTAGACTCCAAAAGCATCCACATTCAATGTATTATTTAGCAATGAAATATTACAATACACTTATATAGAGTCTCCACGAACACTTTGAAACATTGATCATATCCAATGCATCCACACATCCCATTCCATGCTTCACATATGCACTCCTTAGAAAAAGAATCAATACAATGGAAACCAAGGTAGTAACACTAACAACCAACCTCAAGCTCACAAAAATACAACCAAGTGATAAGATAAAAACATGTGACTCAAAACCATGAGCTCACAAAACCATTGATTCCACATTTAATTTTTGGTACTAAGTTTCCCAACATTGAGTATTTTCCCATGTGCAACCCACACATAAAATATCTAACCCAATATTACATATAACTTTACAAGTGGTCACAAATAAATATTTAATGTGGCTAAAAACATATCTTGAGGATGCACCACAACAAATATTTATTTTACATAATTAAAATTAATCCAATGTTATACAAGGCATACAACACCTAATCCTAACATTACTCCTAGGGTTTCTTATCACTATCAAATTTTTAGATCTACATTTTACTAATTTTACACTTTATTAAATAGGCCTAATATTCATTTTTCCATTCTTATTCTTCATTGACACATCTCTATGTTAGGTTTTTGTTTTCTTAATCATATTTCTTATCTTTATCCCACCTTAATCCCTCGAACATTGTCCTTAGGATTTACACTTTTCACTATTGTAGATTTTATTTAGAATTAATTTTCTTACTTACAATAGATTCTACCTCACTTGATTACTATTATTATGGTTTTACATCCTTGATTCCATACTCTTGTGAATTGTACACTTATTATCCTTGGGTAGATCATCATTTTCATAACATGGATTTATATTGCTCTCTATTCCTGGAATCTATTTTGTGTTGAGATATGTGACTCAAATTTACTGGCTTGATTGACTTCCTGGAGCAGTTGCGTTTTCCTCATTCATTGACATGAGTTAAGTAATTGGTTTTCAAGTTTTTCTAACTAAAGTCATAGGGTTCTGAAGTTTCTTAACCTCTCGACTTAGCGACTTTGTGGCTCTCTTTGTTATTGGCATGTCATGAGTTTCAAGAATTTCCTAACCTCTAACTGAAGGTTTTGAAGTTTGAGTTTCTCCCGACTTGGTGATCCCTTTTTTGTTGTTGGTGAGACATGGCGTGATCAGTAGGACTTTAGAAGATGTCTCCTTGACATTTTGATAAAAGGCTACAAGGACCTTGTCGGAGTGACTTAACGTTGTTGCTGGGATGTTGGATTATGTCTCTTTGACATGTAGGTTGAGTCTGGTGGAACCTTGTCACTATGACCTTGTGCGATCACCAAGACATTGTGAGATGTCTCTTAGACATGTCAATTGAAGACTTGTTCATTCCTATTGATGAGACTTTGGGAGCTTGTCTTGAGTTGGTGAAAAGTATCTTCGACATGCAAGTGGAAGTTAGGGACTCAGTGCCAATGTGACTTCAGGGTGTCGCCAAAAATTTGGTGAAAGTCTCTTCAACATGCATGTCTCTTTAACGAACAAGTAGTACAATTGGCTGCAAGACCTTGTTGATGTGACATCGGGTGCTCAAGGAGAGATGGTCAAGTGTCTCTTCAACATTTCAATGATTAAATGGTTGGCGAATTGGATTCTTGTTAATGTGACAATGCGAGTTTGATGTGAGATTGTCTAATGTCTCTTTGACACCCGGTAATTGATGTCTTGGTGAGCTTGATGGAGCAGTGACTTGCATGGCGGTAAAGACTTATCGGTGGGAGACATATTGGTGTCCCCATGATATGATGATGAATGACTCAGTGACCTATGTAGAATGTCTAAGTGGGACCTGATTGATGATTAGCTAGAAAGTAGTGATTGGTTGCATGTATGTGATGGTTAAGCTACTTGTGGATGTTCATCTATTATAGTTAGGGTTTCTTGGAATTATTAAGAGTAGAATACGAATGCCATTATGGGTGTTGCCGAATTGGTTGAGAGGCTATGTAACCGGGAGGGAAATAGAACAGGGTTATGCTGTTGGATTCTCTCCAGATGGAACAAGATGTAAATATCCTATAAAGGCTAAGAGCCTGTAATTGTATTTGTAACTTGTAAATGATGATTTTGGTTTTCCCTCACAATGCTTTGCTCCTCCTAGGGTACTTCATCTGAAAGGAGAAAGGGGATTGGATGGGGTCCAAAATGCAAGGGTTTACACTCAAGATTAATGTAATTGAGATGTATTATGCCTAATTGATATGTTCTAATGTTGTAATATGAAATTGAAATGTACTAATGAATGCAAAACTTAGAAAATGTAAAGTGCTGGAAAACATAATGTGATATGCAAAAATGTCTACAAATGCAACTAAATGAGGAAATAACAAAAAAAAATGGAAGAGGTGCACCTGGAATCTGAAGCTTGACACTGGAGGATTATGGAATCTTGAAAAAATGACTGAAAATGCTGACTGGGACACTTACACTAGGCTAGGTGACTTCGTCCCAGTTTTAGGAAACTTTTGTTGAAACAAGAATCTACCAAATGGGTATCCAAAAATGTGAAAATTAGTTTTTAGGCCCGAAAATAAGACTAATATGCCACTAGTGGTGACTTAGCCCTCCTACAAATCTCAGGAAATTCAGGACAAAATATTGTAGCCTCAAGTTTGCACTTTCTTTTCTAACAAGTGTTTGCACTTGATTCTACAGAAAATGGGGTAGAAAGCCTCTCCAAGCTTGAACTAGGGTTGTGTTGAATTGATTGAATTTGTAGACTTGTTGACCACCTTTCAACACCTAATTTCTTGATAAATCTACATACAAAATTTTGCACACACATGCAAAAGGGGAAAAATGGTTGAGGGTTAGAGGATAAGGGTTTGCCTTGGTCAAACCTGACTTTGGTAATTGTTGACGCCAAAAATTGATGAGATAACAGTGCCTTTATGGGAAAATCAGTTCAAGGGGGACCCCTTTGCGCCAAACTGAGTGACCTTCGGATTTTAAAGAAGCCGACTTCTTCTATATAATGGGTTTTGGAAAGGGAAAAGGAAGCAGATATAATGAAACAAATATTAATCTAAGGCGATGCGCCAAAGCTTACTAGTAGGCATGATAAATCAAAGACTTAAGGGCCTGAATGTTATAGTTATGTTCCAAAACATCTGAAACTTAAAGTTATAGCATAAACAATTCATTTAATTGACATAAAACAGTATCGCATACATTCTCACTGCTAAGAAGAGTCGTTAAGACATGATTTAGACCAGCAAGTTTGCATTCAATATATAGAAGTCTCCTCAAATGAAATGCTTGAGACAATAAAAAACACAGTTCACAGTTTAATCAAGACATGAAAAACAGAAAGGCCGAACAATAGGCACAGTCTGAAAGTTTCTTGCGAATAAACATGCAAAAGAGGCCTGGTGTCTCTTGCTAAAACCAGTATTCTTTCTAAAAATCTTGGACCATTTCCCCTCAACAGGGAGAGTATATATAGCCAGAGAGCAAAATCCCACCGCCTGAAGAGCTGTAACAAAAAGATTCCACAATCTCCCGTAATGATGCCCAAATAAGAATATTCCCAATGCCGTTATGAGAGCAGTCAGTCAGAGCATAGCATACAGTTGATCAGTTACAGGCGTGCCCCTTGTGATGATGGCAGTGGTCCCAACAAGGCTTTGAAGTGACAAGTGCCGCCCACCGCTTCAGAGAACCATGACGAGCAGCACCCAATAACACTATCCCGCTCGGCCATCCCATAGCTTGCTTTGATAATCAATGTAAGGCACGTGGCAACAAATCATGGCCCGAATGAAAACTCCTCCTCCATCAACCGAGAGCTTGCGGAATAGTGACATGCGTTCAAGGGACTGAGGCTACTTTGAAAATGGGGGAAGGCCATATGAATCGGATGGCAAAAGACACGTGGCCATGTTTCGCAACCCGTGGTGCTCTCATCCCTACTGCTGTTTTAAAAGCTGTGAACCGCTGACACGTGGGCGAAGGTAGGTCCTGCCAGGAAATAAAGAAGGCCAATAGAAATCTTTCGCAGCCCGCCGCAGCATACTCTATCCTTGCTAGGAAAGTTTACGATACATCGCCACGTACAAAGAAGTGGGCCCCTCGATGAACCTTAGGAGTATCGAACCTTTATGGAAGGCTTAGTAACCCAAAGGAAACACAAAGCAATGAAAAATGAAAAACTCCGTAGGCGAGACACGTGGGCGCCCAACGCAACATTTTAGGAGCCGAACGGGGAGCCGCTTGCCGAAGTTGCGAAGCGAGGAATGCACAAAGGGAAAGATCAAAACCTGTCGGGAAGCCGAAGAAACACGGAGATGCACAGGCCAGTGCACGAACATGTGCAAAAAGGGACCCGAAGGGAGCTGCTTGAAACATTATTTCAACAACTTTTGGCGACTAACAGGGGCGTTTCGAATAAGGAACGGAAAACCCAAAAACTCTCTGGTTCTATAGACCAGAGCCTTCATCTATAGGGTGAATGGAGTTAGAGCTTGGAAAGTGCAGCCTGCAAAGGCACCCATTCATTTTCGGACGGCTTTGCCATGCTGTGCAAATTCTCTTGTGCCCCGCGGAGATCAATAGCTTCCTTGTGAGGCAGCACCTCTGGTAGGCCAGCGCGTACTTGGATATGGAAAAGCAGCTGAGAGAGTGGATGAATGATTACCTCGATATCTGCTGCTGTTGGGGGGCTGTCGAATTCCTTGAATGCCTCCGGATCGTTCTCCTTCCGTTCAATAACCTCCGTAATCTGCGCAGCCATGGCAATAGTGCCATCTTTAAGGAATGGAGACGGCAATCCCAACCTGCCCAACTCAGAGAAACTCCCTCGAATGCCATCCAACGCTTTGTTTAGAAAAGCTGCCGCTGCCTTAGTACACTGGAAAGTGGAGTGGAAATGAATGAATTTATTTGCCGTATGAGCTGCGGTGTCCCGATCTTTGATACCCGCCTCGGCAAGGATCTCGTCTGAGACCGAGTATAGCTTATTTAGCAAGTCCCTTGCCTCAGAAACCTTTTCCAGGATGAAGCGCGGGAACTGTTCCATTGTATCATGGGCTTCCTAATTGAGTTTTAATGCCTTGTCGATGAACCGGAGGGTAGGCTGCAGATTTAGGCAGAAGGCTTTGATTTTCTCCCAGTGAGAAACGTACAATTGCCTGACCAGTGGGATGATATCAGGTTGGGCAGGGGCTGGTAGCAGAGAGGCTTTAAGCAAAGAAATCTCCGCATCTCTTGAAATGAAGGCCTCGGTGAATTCTGCCTTCTTCTTTTTCTCGGATGCTAACTGCTCTGCATAGCTGTGCATTTCTTTGTTCCAAGTTTGTTCAGCTCTGGAGTGGTTAGCCGATTGCTCTTCTAATGAAGCTTTTGTCTCTCGAAGCTCCTCTTCTAGCTTGGTCTTTGTCTCTCGGAACTCCTCTTCCAGTTTGGTCTTCAAACCTTTGAATTCGGCCTCTTTTTCTTGTACCTTTTGCTGATACTGCTCTTGTAGGTGTTCCATCTCCTCACCTTTCTCTGCCAGCTTCTGACTATACTCAAGGTGAAAACGTTCAAGCTCCCCCTCTATCGATTGTAGGCTCTGTCGCGCTGCTTGGTTTTGATTCTGTAATTCTTTTAATATGGCTGGGTCGGCTACTTGGGTCTTTGCAATTTCGCCCTGAAGCCTGTTTCTCTCATTTTCTGCTGTTAGCGCCCTTTCTGTCATTCGGGCGATATCTGCCTCTAAGGATTTCTCCTTTGCCTCTAAAAAGCTCACCTTGTCCTTGGCTGCCTTGAGTTGTTCATCTTTCTTCTTTAACTGGCGACCAGTCTTTAGGAAGTCAGAAGTGACCACCCGTTGTGTCTCCTCCATGATCTCAACTTTATCTTGTGGTCGAGCTACCTTCATGTCCAGTTCGACAGCATAAATTTCATAGTCCTCTGGTTGCATTTCTCCTTGAGGCTTGTTTACCCTTGGGTACATAGTTGCAAACTTTAATTCTTGGCGGGCCTCATCATACGAAGCTTGTACTCTCGTCTCGGCGGGGGCATTGTCATCCTTTGCCCTTCGTCGCCTCATTCTATTTGCGCGCGCTTCCTTCCCACAATCTATCTGTGCAATGAACTCAGCTGGTGATGAAACCAGCCCACCTGCAAAAAGAACACTGGAAGGCAGGGCGTAGGGATAGGTAACTTTCATAGGCGCGCATTTGTTTCTTCTGGAGGGTGATGGTTTGTGGAGAAAAGTGTGGCACGTTCCATAGCTTAGCCTGGGGGTTATCAGCAGGGCTAGATATTTGCAACGGCTGAACCGGAGATTTAGTCGTAAGGCCTATTAGCCGAGGAAAAAGAGTCACCGCCTGGGGCTCGGTTTGCTGTAGTGGGAAGGGATCTGTAAGAATCTCGAAAAAAGAGTGGGGGCCAATGGGAGGAATATTTTTGGAAAGCGAGGTGAGGAAAGTCTAGGCAGCAGCAGTAGGCGTTAGCATGTTCGGAGGAGAAATTATAAACGGTTAGGGTTGCAAATACTGGGCAAATCCCACGGAATAAGCTGGGCCAGAAATAGAGGGTGGAGGGCTCAGATGAATGGCAGGAGTTGCTAATTGAGCAGGGACGGACATGAAAGAATGAGATGTAAGAGAGGAAGGAGCGAAATGTACCTGCTGACTGGTCGGCGGTGGCATCGGGATCGTTCGAGACTCGCCCGCAACCTCTGGCATTTGACTAGCAGTGGGTGTTTCCCCTTCGGCCGGTTCATGTGAAACTGCCCCGATAACACTTTCCGTGCGTTGCCTTTTCGCGGGGGGACACTCACTAACCTCGGCAGTCAGATCCTTCTGCTAGGGCACTAGCCTGACCAGTTTAGTGGCCCATGTGCGTGTAAGCGAGCCCCTTGATATGTTAAAGTGCACATTAGTGCCCACGTAGGCGGCATGCCCGGGGGCATCACCTTCCTGCGCTGATATCACCGTCTCTTCCTCCTGCTCATCGAAGCCTTCTGCTTCGCTCTTGTTAGCACTGGAGATCGGGCTGGGATGGCCTTCATCCCAGTATCTTTCAAATTCTCGGTCATCCTTCAATTGATTATAAGGAGCTTTCAACTGCCCTGTTTCCTGGCGGTATCTCCAGAAAGCTTTTATTTTTTCATCGCTCCATTCCTCGTCCACTTTCAACTTATTATGCATGTTGCGCTCTATCGGAAGGTTGTCCCTGGCCACGACCACTAGAAAGTAGAACTTGTTCCATGGGCCCCTAGTATCCGGCGTAGGGATTTGTGTCAATTCAACCAGATCTTCATCTTTATCAGTCCGGTTATTACGCCGCTTCTCCCAGTATGGTTGGGGAACATGTGTAACTTTCATATGCGGCTCAAGTAGGTCATTGAAGGGGTTGTAATCCCACTTATCATTTACTAGTACTAACCCCAGGTGTGCCAGCTTGTCCCCTAGCAGCTCGTGCGATTGTTTTTTGACAAGCATTATTGACTTGAAACTCTTCGGGCAAGTGAAGAATCCCTTCCTCTTGACACTTTCGCTGCTACAGAACATGAAATCGATGATGCACACATGCCGATAAACCTCCAGCGCTAGCACTCTATCAGTGATGCAAGCCGGGAGCAAGAAAGGCCTGCCGATAAAGCCCCTCATTCGAAGGATCGTAAAATCCTTGCCTAAGAACCAGTCGCAAGCGGGGGTGTAGCCTTGCAGAAATCCAGTCTGCTCAGTGTTAAGCTGGACGATATCACCCTCTCCGATCAAATCATTCAGGACCGGGGCTATGAAATAGTCTGCAAAGGCATAGTAGTCATATGTTGCGGAAAGGTAGGGTGTCCATGTAGATACCGACTTTCTTTTGTTCTGCTCGTCAAAAATTGATAGTGGGATAAATCGGGCGAAGAAATCCGGATTCTGATGCAGGAACATGTGGACCAGGTAGGAAAGAAATCTAAATTTCTTCTCCACTTGGTAATTCTCTATTTGCTGTATCATTTCTTCGACCATGAACTCAGCAAAATCATACCAGAAAAGTTCATGCTGCCTGCGAAACTGTATTGCAGGGCCCAGCTGAAAAGCCTCGATCTTCTCATCGGAATCACAGCCGCAAACAAATGCCAGCATGGATATGGGGTCTTGGAGGTCATCGCGGAATGAACCGCGCAATAATGGGATGCTCGGTGCCTTAGCGGACGTAACACCCTTCTTATTGGTCTCTTCTAATAAGAAATCGGAGCTGGTTCTCATCCTTTTCATATCTTTTCCCCTTTGTTTGGGTGGAAATGTTCAATTTTCTCCTTTCTTGTCTTGGGGTCAGGAATGCATAACATATGTCAGATGGCTTCCAGGCCGATATGAACCCTTAAATTGCGACCCTCAATGCAATGGGTCTTTGGATTATAGCGTTGAACAGCTGCGTCGACCACCTCCGGGCAATAGTGCATCAATGGGACCATGTATTGTGGAAGACCACTAAACCAGACTCTACTTGCCGTGGCTTGGTCCACCCCTGGCGCTGATAACCTTGCGCAAGCCACCTCTCTAAGAGACTTAGGGTTCTTGGCAAGCTTTGGGTCGTAGATATTAGCCCACTTTTCTCTAACCTTTTTCGGGTTATTCCACTCTTTGGGCCTCTCCAGCTCCTCTGTGTTGGCTCTTTTCACCTTCTTGGGTATACCAGGAGTGGCATATGCTACATCTTCGTATACGTAAACCTCGGCCGTAGAACGAATAGCCGAATACAGTTCCTGGCTAATCCCTTCCTACGTTGGCTGAGCTGAAGATTCTGCCATTTTTTCTTCGCGGCTGAACTTGAAAGCTCTCTGGCCTTTGAATACGCTTGCACTGGAAATACAGATAGAAAACACTTCGCGCACTCCTTAGCTTTTGGAAAAAGACTTAGGAACAATAAACATTTTCATGCAATAATAGCAACTTTCCTCAAGGTGGTAGGCGAGCGTGAGCCCTTTGCATTTAATTCGGCATGTACCGTTAACTCCACAACTCGTGCAAGATGAGCTGATTGCTTTTTTCGAGGTGGCCGGATTTCATCATTGTTTTTAGGATATCGTGTGATACGCCCTGATTTTTCTTGGAAATTGAGCTTGCAACCTGGTCTTCTCACCTTGTGCTAGCATGTACCGGTAATTAATATTCCGGCCGGAATGATTACGCCAAGCAAACGATCACCGCCTGAAAAAGATACGAATATCGTTTCGGGTTCTGGGATGTGCTTGAGATTTGACACCATAGCATACGACCATACGTCCCTTCATCAACAAGTGCCACTGTTTTAAAAGCTCAATTAATTAACTTGATTTAATTAAGCATGCCTTGAGCCATGCTATCATGCATGTACAAGCCCAAAACATGAACAAACGCAGACTCGGCCTTCGAGATTGCGGCCAATATACATCACGTTGCTTACAGGCGGATTGGCATACATCTTGTCAATTTTCTATAACAGGCCTAGAATGCAACATAACGACTAAGGCCCAAGAAGTATAGGCAAGTAGAATACCGCTACAAGTCTTGTCATAGGTTAGGTGGTGAGTAGATTTTGGCATTACTCAGCAGATTTAGGAATAGTGTTAGGAGAGATAGATACTCCTATTCGCCTAACTTCCTTCAAATCATAGACAATGTTTGTAGGTGAGATCTCTACTAGGAGGCTCAAGAGAATGACGAAGAACAAGCACTCGCTAGTTCTAGTAGCCATCAAGTGGGTTCTCGGCAAGGACTGTGTTGAATATGAAGATAAGCATCGAGTGAACACCGATGTGTGCTCGCACTTTGTAGCGTCCATGCTGGACATTTGTGTCCCTCAGCCGCTTGTATTGAAGTTAGTCAAAGAAATCTTCCCAAAGAAGTACCTGAATGGGCTCGGCGAGGTTGTTACCCATGCTGCATATGGGATAGGCCTGCCAACAGCCAGCGACCTGCGTCGCTTCATCGAAGAAGAAGCTGTTGTCGTGTGGCAGCCATTCTTGAGCGTATTTCGCCTTCAGACTCATGGTGTGCACCAACAAAGGGTTACCCAAGCTCTTCACTTCCTGTTCAGGAGCTACAACGTGATACCCTTCTACGATGTAGAATGGTATACTGATTTTAGGAACCTGGTGTATCCACCACCGATGACAGTCGTGTTTAATGATGCTACTAGTGCTGCCGAGGAACTTGTTGATGAGGAAGAAGCGGATGTTGTCTTAAATGCGTCAGTTGCTGCCAGCCACTCCTGCGGATAGATGATCCCCTTGCCTTGGTGTCTGTTGATGTAACCCTCCTGCTTCATATAAGCCTGATAAAAGGCCACCATATATATATATGCTCTAATACTTGTGCATTTTGAAAATCGGCATCCATGCCATTTTGTAACTCAGGAACATGTATATAAATATATACATCTCTTTTCTTTTTGTTGTGAAATCTATGCTCCTGTTTGCTTCTGTGTGCAATTTTTCTGGGTTTTCCAATCTTGTATGTTTTGTCTCTGTTTACGAGCATACTTTTGCGTTTTAAGAAACTCCGGTGTTTTACCCACTAATGATGATAAGCGAATGCGTAGCAAGTCTATTCATTTTAGCAAAAGGATAGGCCAAAAACAGGAAATGAAAAAATAAAAAGCATTACTTACAACTGTACAGGGTAGGGTTTGACGCTTAATGAAACAATTTAAGGTGAATCCCATTAACCGGGATTCCTAGAGGCTCTTTTTCCATATTTTCCAGCTCGAAGGCATTGTGTTGTATGCACCGAATGATTTTAAAGGGTCCTTCCCATAGGCTATCGAACTTACCATGCTGTCTTGGCTTCGCAGCCCTACTGTCGTATTTTAGCACTAAATCTCCACTTTTTAGGCCTTGGTCGGAAGCCTTTTTGTCAAACCACCGTTTGACCACCTGTTGACTTATCATGGCTTTTAGGAATTCTCCTTTTTTCTCAGATTTTCATTGTTCCTCGGCAGTCAACCTCCATGGTATCATTTTGTTCTATCTCGAGATTTCAACAACTCAGACGGAATCTCCATAGAGATAGGTAGCAACGCTTTCTTTCCCATATACTAGCTCATAGGGCAAAGTCTTGAGGACTTGTTTAGAGTTGCGCGTTGGCCCAGAGTGCTTTTCGGAGATTTTTATGCCATTCCCTCTGGTGTTCCGAGCCCACTTTTTTGAGGAGTCGGACTAAACTTTTGTTTGTTGACTCGGCTAGGCCATTTCCCTGTGGATAGTAATTTGAAGATGTTTAAAGGAATATGCCATTTTTCAATGCAAAGTGACATACCTTTGTGCCTACAAATGCTCTAGCATTGTCCAAAATGATCGTCTTTGGAGGGCCGAACCTTGTCACCAGAGCCTCGAGGAAGTCCACAATCTCAGCCTCCATTGCCTCCTTAAGGGGGACGGCCTCCACCCACCTTGTGAAGTAGTCCGTAGCTGTTAAAATCCATTTATGTCCGGAGCTAGAAACCGGGTTGATCATCCCGATAAAGTCCAGGCCCCATTGCGCAAATGGTTCATCCGCCACGATAGGTTTGAGGGGCATCGTTGAATTCTTCCTTCTCACGGGAGAATAACCGACATTTTTGCAAGTCTTTACCGTAGAGTAGGAATCATTGAAAAAGTGTAGGCCAGTAATATCCAGCCCACAGGACCTTGATGGCGGTAGTTTTAGCGGAGAAATGTCCACCTTCGTCGCTATTGTGAAATGCGTCGAGGATCCTCTGTGCCTCCTCTAAAGTAACGCATCGCAGGAGCACACCATTAAAATTCCTTATGAAAAGGACTCTCTATCGCCGTATCCGCAATTTGTATTTAATACCTTTCTTTCTCGATGAGAGGCCTAGCGGTAATTTTCTCCGCCACATGAAGTTCGCTCTATCTTCCGTACCCAATCATCCTCCGGGATCCCACCATTTATCGTGACAAGCTCCGTCGCTCCTCTTTAGCAGTATCTCTCGCCCCGTGGTCATATACTCAATAATCCTACCTTTTAATAGTCTCCGGGTAGGCCCGGACTCATGTCATATTCCGGTGATCTTGGTGATCCAATTAGCTCTTTTTTTTCTATGATCTCTCCCTCCATGATGTATTCCCGCACACTAGAATGTGCGACATATACCAGGACTTTGCTACAGGAAATTAGATGGCGGAACTTTTTAAGTCCCTTTACTATTGTGAAAGCCTGTCTTTCAACGAAGTTATAATTCACCTCATATTCCTTTAAGGTTCGGGAATAGAATGCAACTGGATGCTCTCCCTTTCCTTCTCTATCCTTTTGAGTCAGAACAGTAGCGATACTAGACCTGCTACTAAAGGCATACATTATAAAATCTTTATATTGATCTGGATTAATTAACACCGGCTGAGGAGATCTCTTTCCTTGACCTTTTCAAATGCTCTCCCGAGCTCTGTCCACTTGAAAATTTGACTTTTTCAAAGATTAGGCGGACGTCTAATTATTCCCGCGAAATCGAAATAAATTTCATCGAATTTAAATTTACTTTGTTTGTAGAAAAAGATCGACACCTTTCTTATTTCACGATATAAAGCTCCTTTATAGCCCTTACTTGTTCCTCGGGGTCAATTGAAATACCTTCCTTTGACAATAACATGTCCTTAACAAATTTTACCCTCGGTAATTCAACACACATTCTCAGATGGAAGGAAATCCTAAACTCTTGGCATCTTTTGAAAACTAACCCAAATGATCAAATGATCTTTAGATTTGAGAATTACAAGAAGATCATCCAAATAGATTAGATAATCTTATTGATCAGTTCGCTAAATGCGACGTCCATAGCTCTTTGGAAAGTTGCCCCTGCATTAGATAAACCAAAAGGCATTTTAGCATATGCAAATGTCCCCCACTTGGTGGTGAATGTAGTCTTGTGCTGATCTTCCTCTTTTACTCGAATTTGGTTATAGCCAGAGAAGCCATCCAGTAGAGAGAACATTTCCGATCCCGCGACAGTTTGGAGGATCGACTCCATAGAAGGCAATGGATAGTGGTCCTTCAGAGACACTCTATTTAGGTCTCGGAAATCCACACATAAGTGGATATCACCATTCTTCTTTCGAACTGGTACCAGATTTGATACCCAAGTACTATGTTTAATCGGGAAGACAATACGTGACTCAATGAGCTTGGTTAGCTCTTGTGCCATCAAGGCTTCAACTTTAGGGTTGATCGGCCGCTGTTTCTGTCGGATTGGCTTCACACCTTCTGTCAGCTCAATAGTATGTTGAATGATACCAGGATCATAACCTTCCAGATCTTCGTAGGACTAGGCCACTACTCCATATTTCTCACAGAAACTAATAAGCCTTTCTCTATCTTGCTGTGAGACATCTTTTCCGACCCGAAGGTTCCTGTCATCAGAAACCCGAAGGTTTTCATAATCACCTTTTTCCGCCACAAATTTTCGCTTATCATTTCGGGCGTCACTACAATCGAATTTTTTTTTGAGAGTAAGCAATCCTTTCGGAAGCTTATTTGACTTTAGCTGCATAATTTGTCCTTCGTAGGCCTCAGCGATCTTTGGTTGGAGTTGATCAGTAAATTCCCCCGAGTGTTGAATAAACGAGGCGATGTGTTCATCACTCTCAAAGACTTTCCAACTTTGGTCATTGTCAGGTATTGCTGGTCTAACAAGCACTCGCACTGAATATCTGTTCCGAAGCAAGTTGGAGACAGGATCAAACTGAGCACCGATTACCACCATGCGATCCGCATCGCCATTTTGTGCTCGGGGAATGGTCAGGATGTTGAAAGCTTCAAAACTTTCTACAAGGTCCCAGATTCGATGCCGATAGGATCTCATGCGGATATTCTTTGCTGCTGAGATTCCTCGGACTTGATTAACTACCAGTTCTGATTCTCTGAACACGATCAATTGCTTGACACCCATTTGTTCTGCTAGGCTTAGGCCTTGGACTAATCCCTCATATTCAGCCTCGTTATTTGAACAATCGAATTGGAATCGGAAAGACCTCAACAACTTTTCATTCTGTGGGGATATTAGACATATCCCAGCTCTAGCTCCAACTTTACTCCTTGCTCCGTCAAAATACAATGTCCACAGCTCACTTGCTTGGTCATCGTTGGGTTCTTTGACGACCTTTGGAAGAACTTGGTCTTCATCATAAATCACATATGTGCCTAATCCGGTAGCATGATAATTTCCGAAAGGATCATTGTTTATATGTTCACTCAACAGAGCGTCTTCGTTATCACTTCGGTCTCCGTTGACCTTCTCCTCCTCTAGCAGTTCGACATTGTACATGTCTTGCTTGGTGATGGAGGTATGTGCGGCTTCAAAGTTAATCAGGGCCTCATTCGCCACATGTTCGGAATGCAGAGCCTCCGATTCTATCTTCATCTTCGCGCCATGCCTGGTTCTAAGTATTAGATGTGACCAATCTAAAGACAAATAGCCACCCACCTTTGAAGTAAACTCTCGAGAAAGGCAAAGACCAAACATTGGCGGAACATCTATGATCACTGTGTCTTGCGGGACCGTGATACTCGGGCAGGCAAATAGAGTCAGCGGAAGTTCTTTGATGACACCCACAGTATCAACCTTATTTCCATCTAGCTGCATCACCCCCTTTTTCATAGGTTCGTAGCTGAGTCCCAAGGCTTCGGCTATCAGTTTTGGCATAACCGTGGTACTAGCGCCAGAATCAATCATAGCATTGTGTAATAGTTTCTCCCCTATAATGAGGGTCAAGAAGAAGGGTTGAGGTTTTGGCCTACCTCCGCCTTCCACATGGGATTCCTCTGCTTTATTTGCGAGAACCTTAGTTGGCAACATTTGATAAATCGCCTCGGTACTGGCCGTAGGCTCGGTCAGTGTTGGGTCCATCTGTTGCTGAAGTGCCTTTTGGAGTATGGTTTTCTGTTCCGAGAGAGCTAGAATGTCCCATAAAGACACATTAGCGGGTGATTTCTTCAACTGCTCCACCACATTAAAAGGTGAGGAGCTCAAAGATTTCTACTCCTTTGCTTTTGTTATAATAATTTCCTTTCACGGTTAAGAAGACAAAGAGATGGTTGGACCGCTAGGAATTTGATCTGAAACGTCTTTGCATTGTGGACTGTCTGAAAGTGAAACAATGGCCTCACTGGTGAATCTTCTCTTGGAGCGCGTGTTATAGTCAGACTTTACCCGCGGCGTTTCGGATGTGGACGTGTCATTTGCAAACACCATTTCCTCGTCCTCCATCCATGAGAAGAGCGCATGATCAGGAACAATGTTTGACTCTTGCTCTAGGGACATTCCTTGTATTTGCGCGGTAAGGACCGCATTCTCCATTGTCGGGGCATATCTGTATTCTTCGTTCTCTGTCGCAATACCTTCACTATGTTGCTCCGCTATCTTTTGTTGTAAGTTGCCAAGCGGACAATTTCGGGGCATATGCGCATCATTGCAAGGGAAGCACCATGGATTGATGTCATCAATCAGATTGTTTTGTCCCGCAGTTAATTCTCTGCTAGAGCTCGGCGATGCACCTACCAGCGGTGTAGGCACCAGAACTATTTGGTTCATAGCTACCGCTGGTGAATTAGTGCGATGCACATTCTGATATTGATTTTGCTGATAGGTGGGCCGCCCACCTTGATAGTTCTGATATGCAGGCTGCGGAGGCATTGCTTGGTTTCGCTTGAGAGTTGTTATATCATTCGCCATAGTCCGCAACATCTCCTTGAGGTCGCCCATCTCACCCTTGGGAGAAACTGATGTAGAGGCCAAGTTTTCAGGAGCGACTGCATATGAGTACGCTGACTGGGGAGTCGCTGGCGCACTGGTCGATGCCACCTCTTGTGCTACGTTCGATATCTCAGGAAATATCGGCATAACAGGTCGAGGAGGCAATTTCCTGCAGTCTATCAAGTGATTTTCTGCTTTGATAGCCATGGCATATGCGTCTGGTAAAGTGGCTCCTCCCAGAGACTTTATCATCATAGAAATGTCAGGATTGATGGACTTCAGATAGAACATGAACGCCAATTCTGGAGTTGGGCGGATGGTCACAGGAATCCTTTGCCAACTTGAGTGAAATCGGGCATTGAAGTCCGTCAGAGCCTCCTGGGGTGTTCGTTTGATGACGGATAACTGATAATATAGCGAAGAACGATCTCCGTCATTTGAAAACCTTTCATAGAACGAATCTCTGAGGTCATCCCAAGTGCAGATGGTATTAGGAGTCAGTGTTCGGTACCACTCCAGAGCTTTGCCTTTGAAGGACGCAGCAAGGAGCCTCAGGGCTACATTCTGCGCTGTGATACCATGTACCAGGCATACATCTGCTACATCCTGCAAATGCTTTGCTGGTGTTTTTGTGTTATCTCCGGTGAATTTGGGAAGAGCTTTCAGGGCCGAAACCGGAATGGCGCTCCAAATAGCAGGTGCTACCAGAGCTACCAGGGGGCTTCCAGCATCCCATGCTACATAATTTCTGTTCACGGCCGGCAACATGGTGAGAGGAAAGGGTGGTGGGAATGGAACGGTTACTAACTGATTTACGGCCTGGACTGTCCCTAATGGAGGCACTAGTAAACCTGGGTTATTTGCAGTTTGGGATCTAGTTACAGACCGATGGCTCATACACCCTTTTAGAAGATGATTTCATTAGTTTGGGTCCCACCAGGCGTGCCAGAAAAAAAGGACAAACTGTTGATGCCAAAAATTGATGAGATAACAGTGCCTTTATGGGAAACTCAGTTCAAGGGGGACCCCTTTGCGCCAAACTGAGTGACCTCCGGATTTTAAAGAAGCCGACTTCTTCTATATAATGGGTTTTGGAAAGGGAAAAAGAAGCAGATATAATGAAACAAATATTAATTTAAGGCGATGCGCTAAAGCTTACTAGTAGGCACGATAAATCAAAGACTTAAGGGCCTGAATGTTATAGTTATGTTCCAAAACATCTGAAACTTAAAGTTATAGCATAAACAATTCATTTAATTGACATAAAACAGTATCGCATACATTCTCACTGCTAAGAAGAGTCGTTAAGACATGATTTAGACCAGCAAGTTTGCATTCAATATATAGAAGTCTCCTCAAATGAAATGCTTGAGACAATAAAAAGCACAGTTCACAGTTTAATCAAGACATGAAAAACAGAAAAGCCGAACAATAGGCACAGTCTGAAAGTTTCTTGCGAATAAACATACAAAAGAGGCCTGGTGTCTCTTGCTAAAACCAGTATTCTTTCTAAAAATCTTGGACCATTTCCCCTCAACAGGGAGAGTATATATAGTCGGAGAGCAAAATCCCACCGCCTGAAGAGCTATAACAGAAAGATTCCACAATCTCCCGTAATGATGCCCAAATAAGAATATTCCCAATGCCGTTATGAGAGCAGCCAGTCAGAGCACAACATACAGTTGATCAGTTACAGGCGTGCCCCTTGTGATGATGGCAGTGGTCCCAACAAGGCTTTGAAGCGACAAGTGCCGCCCACCGCTTCAGAGAACCATGACGAGCAGCACCCAATAACACTATCCCGCTTGGCCATCCCATAGCTTGCTTTGATAATCAATGTAAGGCACGTGGCAACAAATCGCGGCCCGAATGAAAACTCCTCCTCCATCAACCGAGAGCTTGCGGAAAAGTGACACGCGTTCAAGGGACTAAGGCTACTTTAAAAATGGGGGAAGGCCATATGAATCGGATGGCGAAAGACGCGTGGCCGCGTTTCGCAACCCGTGGTGCTCTCATCCCTACTGTTGTTTTAAAAGCTGCGAACCGCTGACACGTGGGTGAAGGTAGGTCCCGCCAGGAAATAAAGAAGGCCAATAGAAATCTTTCGCAGCCCGCCGCAGCATACTCTATCCTTGCTAGGAAAGTTTGCGATACACCGCCACGTACAAAGAAGTGGGCCCCTCGATGAACCTTCGGAGTATTGAACCTTTATGGAAGGCTTAGTAACCCGAAGGAAACACAAAGCAATAGAAAATGAAAAACCCCGTAGGCGAGACACGTGGGCACCCAGCGCAGCATTTCAGGAGCCGAACGGGGAGCCGCTTGCTGAAGTTGCGAAGTGAGGAATGCACAAAGGGAAAAATCAAAACCTACCGGGAAGCCGAAGAAATGCGGAGACGCACAGGCCAGCGCACGAACATGTGCAAAAAGGGACCCGAAGGGAGCTGCTTGAAACATTATTTCAACAATAATCAAACCCTAAACAATGAAATGAAATGAAAAGAGTATGATAAATAGATAACATAAAAATACCATAAACTTACCACACCTTTGATGTTCAAAATATGAAGATATGCAATGAAGTGCTCCAATGAATTGACTTGATAATGCTTGATTTGCTTGAAAACTTGATGAATGCTTGAATGCTTGTGAATTAGGAGAGTGTAGGAGGAGATGTAAAATGAGGGGAAAAAACCTTATTTACACTTGATTTTATTAGAATTTCCCAAAAGTAACACATCACACGCCAACCTCAAGGGTTAGAGGGAAAATTCCCACTAGAAATTTAGGATTATTTTGAGTTTTGTGCCAAAAAGGACTAAGTCGCCCCTATTGGCAACTTAGTCCCACTTAAGCAAATTAAGTGGGTCTTGGGAATTTTGGGGCATTACAAGTTGTCCAATGAGAATATCCTCAAAAACACACTTGAAAATGGTTGAAAAGTGCATTAAGGGGTCAATTAAAGCATAAGAAAGGTGTAAATAGTGAAATTAAGCCTAGAAAAGTATGAAATCTTGTTACAAGACTTTACAACACTTCAAAATAGGACTTAATAAGTGATGAAAAGGTGATTTTTAGGTGAATTGTAATGAATAGAGTCTATAAAAGTGTAGAAATGTTTTACAACACTTCACAACACCTTCACAAGACATCATAGTTTGAATGTTAGGGACCTAATGTGAATGTTTTGACCTCATTACAACATTAAACTTAGGAAAAATCAAGCTATAGTCCATTAGAAAGACTCAAGTGAGCGTGAAAATGTCAACTATACATTTTTTGGTGACACAACTAATTTGTTGCTGAATAATACAATGGCGATCTGGGCTTTTGGAGTGTGGGGTTTTCTACCCAAAAGGGTTTTCCCCACATAAATCTGTGTGTTCATATTTTTTGTTCCATCTTTCATGTTTAATGGTTCTGCTTGATTGAATATGTGCAATGGTGTTGTTTGGAACTAGTTTAATTAGCATTAACTTTTCTCTAAGGGTCAATGTGGGAAATGAACTATTTCTGATTCCACTTTGTGGCATAGTAGTTTGTGTCTTTGAGGAAATCTAAAGGAAATTAAATTACCAAAGGGACTGTTGATCTCAGATGTTTCTTTCTTGGATGAACCGACATTTCCCAACAATTGGTATCAGAGCCTTCTTCTAGGATGGGTTCCTTCCTAGTGTGTTGTTGGTTCTGGGTATTCCTTTTGTGAAGATTTCTTAGCTTGTCAGGCTTGATGAAATATGGAGGAATCGATTGATGTTTGATCCTTTGGTGAGTGGAAGTTCTTGTTTTTCTATTTAAGTTTATGATACAACACGCAACATGGAAGATGGTGAAGATGGAGAAACTGGAACTGGTCATACTGGAATGTTGTGATCTGAGGTTCCTAGTTGGCAGTGGTTTAATCCTGATGCATGGGGTTGAATATTTTGCTTCATGGTTGTGTTGCAACAAAAGCTTCCATATTGGGTGTCTATGTGAGAGGCTCCTTGATGATATGGAGAAGCTTGGGTTGTTGTTTAGTAATAAAGTAATGTGCTTATGCCAGGTGTTTTTCTTGGTATTGGAAGGCACAGTCTTATGGTACCTTGATTGCAAGTAGGCTATGGAGTTGATTATTGGATGAGTTTGAAGCTTCTAAAATAGCCTGTCTCTCTCGAATGCATATGCATATTGGTGGTTTTGGAGTTGGTTTGAAATGGGCCTAGAGTTCTTGAACTATTTTTTCCTTTTAGGGATGGTTTGTACTTGCATTGCTCTGTCGTTTTGTAGTTTTTACATGGTCAAGCAAAACTTGTGGTATGTGGAGCTCCTGTTAAGCTATTTTCTAGACCTTGGATTTTGGGGTGTGACTAAATGAGATAGTTGCAGTTCATAATGGTTTGAGGAGGTGTGATGTCTTCTCTACATGGGAGTGTTGGTAAGTGATTCATCACTCAAAATTTCTTTGGTGATGCTTGTTGGTTCCTAGACTATGGTGCTTGCATTGTGGACATGATTGGAAAATATGATCTGAGCTTGATCTGGTTTTTGAGTCATGTTGTCTGTGTGGCTATTCTCTTTGAGATCTTAGTGTTGTTGTTTCTAGTGTGATGATGGGTTTGCAGGTTCTTTGTGATTGATCTTTGAGTTATGCGGTTGGTGGATTAGCTACCCATTGGTTGCAGTGAGATAACTCAGAAGTGGAATGTCTATATCCATGAGGTTGATTTAGTGTTAGTGCAGACTTGTTAGCTGGCCTTGTTTGTGATCACTTGTGCATTGGTGTAGTTTCTTTAAGATGAGAGGATGGATGGAGTTGAGTACCTAAATAGTCGACTATGGGGACCTGTAGCATGTGTATCATGATGTTATGAAGAATTAGATACGTGTTTTAGTGTAAGCTTTTGATAGTGATGGTGTTAACTGCTTGGTTTGGATATCTTGGAGCTACTTAGCATTGTCGTTAACTGACATGTTGTTGATTGGACGTGGAGGTTTTTTAGATTAGTAGATGTTTTTTCATGATGCTTGGAAAGTTCGGGTGTCATGGTTTAGTGGGAGCTTTAGCAGTGACTATGGATTCATCATTGGTGGTGAATGATCTTCTTTAGTGTTGTATGTTGGAATATGTGCCTCAATCCTTACTGACATGGAACTCCTGAAGGGCAAAGTCATTGTGAAATTGTTCATGTCTAGGTGACTAATAGTTCTGAAGCTCTTGAAATGATCCTATCACTATGACAGGGTTGAAGTCTTGCCAACAAAGTCTATCACTATGACTTTGTGCTTTCGACATGACCTTTTGGTGAATGGATTTCTTCGGGTGATAGTGTGATCTTATCGGGCTAACTCGAGTGTTGAGGAGAGGTCCCAGCAATTGGTGGATGTCTCACCGATAGCTTAAAGCTATCGAGGTAACACAAAGGTCATGGGGAGATGTCTCAACGATGCAGCTTGGCCACACTGATGAGAGTTCTTTGCGGTAATCAAAGAATTTGCTGGGAAGTCCTGGCGACTTGGTTAGGTCACACTGACGGGAGATGTCATATGGTCTTTGTGGTGACAAAAGACTTCGCTGATAAGTCTTGGTGAAAGTCTTGAGTATTGCTGATAGTAAGTCTTCGGTAAGACTTAGGGAGCTCAGAGAAAGGTCATGGCGATAGAAACGAGTCTTGGTGATAGTGTGACTTTCGGTGGAAGCTTTATTTCGGTATGACGTCTCACCAAAACCATGGGGTCTTTCCGATAGGTGAAAGGCTTTGGAGTAACATAAGGTTGTTGGCAGAAAGTCTTGGTGAGATCAGTATGTCTTGCCGAATGGACTAACTCATCGCTGTGACTAAAGACTTCAATATGAGTCTCTCTGAAAAGCGAATGTCATGCTGAATGGAAGTCTCATCGGTGTGACTTGTGAACTTGACATGAAGTCTTGGCGAGAATGAAATGTCTTGCCGATGGAATGTCTGATCGCTATGACTTGCGCATTTGATATGAGTCTCGTCGATAAGGGAAACCTTTGCCGATAGGAACAAAATGGACATCGATGGTTTCGGTATAACTTCTTTGTTGTCTTGCTGACTGCTAGAGACTTAAAGTTGATATCGATAGAGAAACTTTGTGGCATTGGGGAGACACTGTGAGTGTCTCACCGATATGCCAACAAAGTGTGAACGCCATTGACCATGTAATCATCCTGTGTGGCATCCTACTGGACCAATCAGAGGAAGCAGTTCTTTCAAACTAATGATGGTTGTTTTTTGTAACAGTTGCAACGCTGGAAAAACTGCATGCAAGGAAAAATCATCTGCTCAAAAGGAAACTGTCTATGATTGGCAATGGCGGATAAGGATGTACTGAAGACAAAATCATAATGTGAATAAGATTTAAAGAAGATCGATTTTGATTTGGATATATGATGAGTTGTTCGAGTTGTTGAGAGAGCATTTGTCTATAACTGATGAATAGTGAATAAAGCTACAGAAAAATAACTAGAGAGCTAGATCTCTGAATTGTATGTAATGTTTTTATTACTATAATACAAAGTGATTCAGCTTGGTGTGGTGGGTTATTTCCCAAAAGGGTTTCCCACGTAAATTTTTTGTTTAGTTGTCTTTGATTTTCTTCTTTGTTTCTACAAATATTTCATGTGTATCTTAATTAGATTGTAATTTGAAAATTAAAAGCCCTGCATTGCATTCTTCCCTGTGGATTTGACATTAGGAAAGTGTTTCCACACCTTTTCTTTCCTTACAAGTGGTATCAGAGCCTGGCCAATTGTGTTGTCCTTGTGAGTGGGTTGGGTTGTTTGTGTCAATCCTTTTCAGTGGGAATTTTTGTAGAGGTCTGATAGTTTAATTACAAATTAAGATGGCAAGCACATTTGAAAGGATGGATATAGAGAAATTCAATGGAAGCAATTTTGAGCTGTGGAAACTCAAAATGGAAGATCTGTTAGTAGACCGAGATCTTTGAACTGCTGTGTTTGGAACAATGCCTCAAGGCATGAAGCAAGAGGATTGGGACCTGGAAGATAGAAAGTCTAAAGGGATGATAAGGTTATGTTTGGAAGATTCTGTTCTTCTGAACGTGCATGAAGAAAAGACTGCCTCTTTTTTGTGGAAAAGAATGACATCCATTTATCAGGGCAAGTCCTTGGTGAACAAGTTGTTCTTGAGGAAGAAGTTGTATTCTTTGAGAATGCAGGAAGGAGGATCTGTTGCTGATCACTTAAATGCTTTCAACATGTTGATTGCTTAGTTAACATCTATTGGTGTGAAGATAGAAGATGAAGATCGTTGCATGTTGTTGTTGTGTTCTTTGTCAGATTCTTGGGATCATTTGGTGATGGCTATTGGGAGTATGACATCCACTTTCAAGATGGAAGATGTTGTTGTTTCTCTATTATCGAAAGAGATGAGAAGAAAATCTTTTGAGATGGAAAACGAGGCTCTGGCTGTTAGAGGTAGACCAAAGGAGAAAGGCAAGAAGAAGGACAAGAAGTCCAGATTGAAATTAGAAGGGAGATCAAAGTCTCCTAGCAAGAAGTCCAAGGTGAAGTGCTAGAATTGTGGGCGACCTGGTCATGTCTGAAGGGATTGCAAGGAGGAGAAAAAGAAGAACTCTTCTAGAAATGGTTATTCTCAGAGTGATGCAGATGCCTTCATTATAGCTTTGGCTACATGGGCATCAGATGATGTTTGGCTGATTGATTCTGGAGCATCTTTCCACATGACATCTCATAGATATTGGTTCACGAAGTATGAAGAATACAATGGTGGAAAGGTGTACTTAGCAAGTGATTCATCTTTGGAAATTGTTGGTTGTGGAAGAGTCAGAATTCAATTCCCTGATGGAAGAGTGAAGGGAATCAATGATGTGATGCATATACCAAGTCTAGCTCAAAATTTACTTTCTGTAAGTAAGCTGAATGATATCAGAGTGCATGTCACGTTCTTTGGAAATGGTTGCAAGATGACTAGAGGCTAG
>VDFB02295360.1:0-45006 GCA_007258455.2 Sequoia sempervirens | reverse complement strand
CTTTGGAAAAATTGGTAAGTTTCCATTGTTTACACTGTCGGATCACTGTGATCCAAGTTTACACAATAGGCAAGGAATGTCATATGTGTAGGTTGTATCCACTGTGTGATAGATCTAGATATGTAGGACACAACACCAAGCTCAGGGAAGGTCATTATTATTATAAGGTTACCAAACCAATCTCTTTTTCCAAGGGAGGGTCATCTTACTAGTTAGGTAGATGTGTGGGGACCGCAATAAGTCCATGGTTGGAAGAAAATCACTTGATTCATGCTTCTCCTCATCAGTAGGTGACTAAGATTTTATGGAGGACACCTAGACCATTTGTATATCTATTTCCAGTAAGCTCAAAGGAGCCATGTATGTATTTTTGTATCCATTACTATGGAAAATTGTAAAAGAGAAATGTTATCATGAAAATTAAGTACTATGAAATCAATACATTGGAAAGTTCTAATGCTTTGATATAATGCAATGATAAATTTTGGAATGATATTTATTTCAAAAGTGGAAGCTATCTTTATATATTTGAAAAGAAAATTTGTATTGCTTAAGTGTTGCCATTATATTTTATTTACTTGAGGTTAAAACATAGTAAAATTTTTGAGTAGAATAATGGGCATGTTACACATGGTATCAAAGCTACTAGGTTCAACTCTGGAACCTATGTTCTCGCTATGTTTTTCCCTCCAACAATATATGAGTCTAATGTTTGGAAATTATTTTTCCAAGATGGTGCGTCTCAAGATGACTGCTAGGAAGTCAGTGATAAAAAATGAGAGCTACCTGAGGGCCAATAAGGAAAAGGAATCCCTTGTTCAAACCATTGAGGGAACCAATCATGAAAAAATGATTTGGTTGAGTGATAATGAGACTATTAATCATGCCCTCTCACAAATCAGTCAAGAGAAAAGAAGGATGAGAGAAGCTGCCAACTTCAACCATCAACCATCTTTTTCTCCAACCAAGTCGGGCTCCTTATCACTTTCCAAGGATATGCCCTCAAAATGTAGTGTCAGTATAGCATTGATATTTAGAGACCCTCAAGTTATACCTATGGCTGAAATTATTGTTATAGCCTCAAATGGCAAATCGCAGGGATATGTCCCTTTAAACTATGTATCAAAAGATAAATCTGAGGGTTATTACCCTTATCATGAGCAAAAATTAGAGGGCTACACCCCACATAGCTATGTATTTGAGAGTGAATCTGATGGATACTCTCCTCTTGACTATTTAAATAGTCATTCAATGTAAATGGAAGGATATTGAAATCCTTAAGAATAAATGAAAAATTTGTGTTTTTATCAGAACTTGTGTATGAGATCTGTAGACACTTAAAAATGACCTAGGCCTACAAGCTCTATTTTTACCACTTTCTTCCTAGCATAATTATGACATTTAATTATGTCCTTGGTCCACATTCGACTATTGATTAAATAATTCATGTCCTTTTATTCTTCATGATTATTAAATAAATAAATTTTATTTATTTATTAAATACGTCATTAATTGTCTAAGTCTTCCCCTAATTAAATAAATTTCTTAATTTATTTAATTACCTTCTACATTTATTTCTTCCTAATTATTAAATAAATGAATTTCATTTATTTATTTAATGTCAATCCTCATAATTAAATTAATTTATTAATTTATTTAATTATTAATCATATCTTCTAAATTAAATAATTATCTTTAATTATTTAATTGTCAAAATTAATATTTCCCTCATTTTAAATAAATGAAATTATTTAAAATGATATCACATTCTTAACTATGAGTTCATTTTAGTAAATAATCTAAAAATTGATTATTTATTATTTCACAAAATCCATATTTTGAATTAATTTAATTCAAAATGGTAATATCCCTCAAAATCAGTAATCGGTGATTCTTGATTTTTCAAATCTGATCTTTAGTTCAACTCTTATCTTCTTGATTTTTGAAAATCTTTATTTTGAATTAATGATCTTTATTCTCCACCGTCGATTTGATCTTCTTAGATGACATCTAGAGCCACTGCGTTTAAGGGTCTTTCCTAACCCTAATTAGGGATTATCAGATTTAATCTCGTCCTTTGATTTTAGGTCTCTGCTGAAAGTCGATCTCGTCTGTCCATTCAAAATGGCATTTTCTATAAAATGCTATTTTTCTCTGATTTTTAGATTATGCACATAGATTACATTATTTTGGCATTTTAAGACTTAGAGTTCTTAGAGTCATATTGTCATAGGCATAGACATAGACTTTAATTAAATCCTTCAAAGCTTGTGTAGGACTTAGACTTTTATTTTCAGATTGCTCGCACATTGAATCTGCGGGCAACACGTCAACCAACAAGTTAGAAGGTGCTACGAAGATGAATCACGGAGGTTTCGATGATTAGCTGGTATAATCATTTTATTTATGTTTGCTTTCATTGTACTTTGTAGTTTCTTTGGGTTTATACTTATATGCTTTCAATTCATTTGATAATCTAACCTAAATTTAACCCATAGATACATTGGTGAACCCGACGTTTCCTATTTTATGTTTTCCATACGTTCTTTTTTCTATTTTTTGTTGTTTTTGCAGGTACAGGTACGAACGTACCACATTTGCATTTTCTCGAGCCGCATCTGATGCGTCGCGACACATTCGAGGGCCACAACGACGCAATAGCTCTAACATGACACATTCGAGGTATGGAGCACCGCATATGACAAAAATGTGATGCATTTGTCTGTCAGACCGCGACGCATTCGATCTTCCGTGATGCATTCGCCTGGTGAATTTTCTTTTCATTGGCTTTCTGGTTTCTGTCTTTTTTTTCTTGTTTGCTGTCTGTTTCTGTTTTCTATTTTTTTGTTTTTTCGTATTACTAATCAGGGTTTGCAGCATGTGGCATTGGAGTTTTTCATGGGTCAAAGGAATATATTCAAACTACTAACTTGTGGTCTTGCAGGTTCGAATGTCGAAGAATCACTACTAAACAATGTGCTTGTCTTTTTTTAAGATTAGTACACATTTTTTTTTTATGCACATAAAAAGAACATGTTTTCTAATTTACATGTTTGTGTTTGCAAAATGGTAGGTGAGTATGCTCTCACCTTGTGAAAACTCAGTGATCAGAAAACCAGACCCATTTTTATATGTTATTACCCTCACGACTTAGTAATCGAAGTATCCTCTCCCCTTGCGCTTTCAGGTGATCCTGGGTGTAAGAGAAACGGTTACTAACTCTAGAACTTGGGCCTATTCTGGTGGGAAAAAGTACTCACCCCAGGATGACTCAGACCAGTAGCACCCTGAACCCGAGGGACTTCCAGCCAGTATATAAAAGTAGATTCTTGGGGAAAGCCCAAGAATCACGTGTATGGTTCCGACGAGATGGATCTGAAAGGGGACTCTCGCCGCATGGATCATGCCCTACAAACGGAATGCCCGTACTAAACACCTTTTTTTTTAGAGTCCAACCTTTTTTGGCCATTGCTTGATATAGTGCAGGGTACAGTATCATGCCCGAAGACACTCACTACTGATCCCCTTGAGTAGAGATAGTAATTCTTGGGAAGTCACTACCCAAGAATCTGAATTTGGTGTGCTCGAATGACGTTAATGAGTCATGGAGGGGAGCCAATGCCACCAAAATTCTAAGTTATCCACTCTCGAGAAGGAAAGGTTTTTAGCACCAATCCAGGGTATATCAGTGGGCTATATCAAGTATACAAACCCTTGGCCTATTGGACTTTTAGGATTGTACTTGTCTTATGTGCGCTCGCTTACACTCAAAACGTTGTGCTTGTAAAGTGCTTGCTGGATTTCTCAAACATTATTCACCACATTTACATTTTTGGACAAAACATTCACCATTAGATAGATCAAATTTTCTCTCAATACGTCAAGAAACTCAATTTTAACAAACTGTGTCGCATCTGTTGAACCGCATATGAAAATACTGAGACACAATCGACTGTTAAACTGCATTTGATCTCTCAAACACTGCATCTGTCTGTGTCGCGATGCATCTGAACCTCATAGATCCACATCTGCAAAACTAAGTCACACTTGTCAGTCCCAAAGCCGCATTCGAGACACTGTGACGCATTCAAGGCCTCAAACGACGCATTTGTCTGTCACAAGTAAAACGCTGATACAAAGTCAAATCTGAGTCTACACTTTGTCAATCTTTTGTCAAACATTGTTTCCAAAGGGATTTTGTCAGAAACCAACTTTGAAATTGCTCAAAAATTTTGACCATTAGTTTGCATTCTTGACCATAGGTTTCATCCTTCACAATTTTAAGTGGCATACATTAGGCATTAGCTTGTCCCTAGGTTTCAATACTTGCATACTTTGGATTAGGCAAATCTCAGCACAATTTGCAATGTCATTGCTTCTGAAACTAGGTTATCTTGGACTTAATCATCATTCCCTTTTTCAGTCATTGTCCCTTTTGTGAGATTTTCCAACTCAAAAGTCTAGTTAGGAAAACTCACTAGTCATTTTGACCCTATCGTTTTGTCATTTTCAACAAGTCCTTTAGTAACCAAGATCGAAAACAAAGATTGAGCTTAGAAGTGCTTAGGTATCATTTTCTCAAATTGCATTCTAAGTTTAGACATTGTATATTTGATTCCCAAAAATCCAAAAATATTATTCATCCTAGTCGTCATTTTGAACCTAGACCTTGCATAGTGTCATCATTACATTTAGTTGTCATTTTCATTTGAGCAATCTCATTTTATGGTGGAAACTAGACTCCAAAAATAGAAACGACAAATGGTAAACTTTGGACAAGACTCCACTTCCAATGTCAACAATCACACGTATGACCTAAATTGGACTTTTGATGATCCATTTGCCAACATGAATAATCAACCTCTCACGAAAATACCATCCTCATCAAACAGTCCCTTTGAGCCATTCTTACGTAAGGATGTATACGGACAAATACTTGAGGAAAACCTAGAGGTAGCAGCACAAGATCTAGAGGCCTCTCAATTCATGGAACAAATGGTCCTATATGACAGAGACAGATATTTGGCCATACTCTTAAGTCAAGGAGCTAAGTTACCCCATGGATTCGACATGAACACGTTGAGATCAACATCTCCTGACCTTAATGTCAACAACACGCATAACATGTCAAATAGTGGTCAACCTACAAACACTATGAGCAATACTTTCTTTGACACTGCAACAACCATGCATGCTACCTCCAACTTTCCAAACACCTCCAACTCAATAAACGCTACATCCATTGGAGGATCACAATCTGTCACAGTGCCCACAATATCCACAACATTGTCACAATCGGCTGGAACCACCTTTGGCTCCTCGGCAATGTGGGCAAGTTACTCCAATCCTCTCTTTAGCACTACGGTAAATGCCACGAGGGCATCATCAAGTACTACAAATCCTCTGTTGACAACTACGTCTAGTACCATGAGTACACCTTCGACATATCCTCTCATTGGTATCTCACAAAATCCTTTGGGTGGGGGTAAACGACGTATATTTATTCAAGGACAACAACAAAATGTTAACATGTCAACATAGTCCAATACCATCAAATCCCAAGGACAAAATACGACCATTCCCCTTGTCAAAACCCAACAATTTGGACAAGGTAGTCAAAACACACAACCCATGGCATCATTAGCACATCACAATGTTCATGGTCACCATATTCCCCAAATATCGACACAAATGGCTGGGGGACACATCCCAACATACTCATCCCACATTCATACTCACCAGCATACCCCCAATCCAAACTTTCAATACCAACAACACGCCAATCTGAACACATCATACATGTCACAACAATCCATACCTCCACAATACATCAATATCCATGCGCAACAAATGGGGTCATATGGCGTACCAATCAATCCTATGCATGGGACCACAAATGACCCTATAATCGACGCCTTACAAGCAAAACTGATGGGTCTAGAGAAGACCATAGAAAACATAAAAATATTTGGAAAAAAATCAGAAGTGTCATATGATCTAAATGTATATCCCTTCGACATGAACTTATACATGCCACACTTTCCTCTGGGATATGTGTCACCTAATTTTACCAAGTACAGAGGAAAGACAAACCCCATCGAACATGTCCGTGAATTTGCAACCAATTGTATGGACGTCGCTTATGAAAAAACGTACTTGATGAGACTTTTTTCTAAAAGTCTTGCAGGTCCTACCCTTGAATGGTTTTCCACCCAAAAGGATATCCAAACATGGGATGAGCTTAAACAAAAATTCATAAAAAATTACGTGTACAACATTGACATGGACACCTCTATTACTAGCTTATGCAATCTCACGCAAGAGGATGCTGGAGAAAAATTCATCCCATTCTTTCAAAAATGGAGAAGTCTATCTAGTCGGTGTCACATCGACATACCTGAAAAGGAAAAGGTGGACATGTTCGTTCAAACACTTCTAGGACCCTTAAAATATGCATTGCAAGTGCATTGTTGCACAACCTTCACGGACCTAGTCGAAAAAGGTGTCCAGATTTAGAAAGCCCTTATCGCAAAGGGAGAGCTAAGATACAGTCCTAAAAACATGAATTCAAATTCTCCCACTGAAAAAAACAAGTACTGGGTAAAAAATAAACATGTTACAAATGACAGTGTTGTTGACGCCAAGGCAGTAAACACTATGGGTCCTGTATTGGCTCTAAAAGGGGTTCAACCGCAAAAAAAACTAACAACGATATCGACACCCCCTACCAATGTCCCCTCAAACAACCAAAGCAGTGAAAACAATCAAGGACAATACCGTCAAATGAGAAAATTCCCCAGGGGTCGCAGATACACTCCCTTGGGTGAGCCTATTGAAGAAGTCCTCAAGAAATTCCTCCAGAACGACGTCATCACACTTCAAGAACCAAAACCATATGACCCAGGGCAATTCAAACCAGCATGCTGGGACGATAATGCATTTTGTGATTATCATTGGGCAAAAGGACATAAAAATTCTACCTGTCGACAACTGAAAAACCTAGTACAAGACCTTATCGAGAGTCGCATCATTGAGGTTGGTGGACAACAATTTGCCTCTAATTCTGATCATACCATTCATAAGAACCCACTGCAGGACCATGGTTCTAATAATGCTTCCACGTCAAGTCCACAAATAAACAATAATCAAGCCAATTTCGCCTGAGCCAAGTATGACTATTCAGCCAGAACCACTATACATAATGTCTGAACTGACAATGAATATATCAACACCATCACGGTTAAGAGAGCACACTAGTGCAATGCTACTACTCGAAGTGGCAAGGTCACCATAGTTGGTTCGCCTCCCGCTAGGCAACCCAAAATCACCATACCTATCCCATCTCCTAAACAGTCAAAACCCATCTCGACCACAAAATAGTGGCAACCAAAGAGTCAGTTCAACCTTATCGACCAGCTTGGCAAAACTCCCGTGCAAATTTCTATACTCGAGCTACTTCGCATCTCTCCCATGCATAAGGCTATACTGGATAAAACCCTGCAAGAGTCGTCAGTCCCCAAGGATATTGATGTCAATCAATTTGAGACCACCTCACTATGCCTCACCACATCACCTTTTCTGATCAAGACTACTCGTCACCTAAAACCAACCATAACGATGCATTGCACATTGAAACTTTCATCCATAAGCACAAGGTCAGAAGAGTTTTAGTAGATGGCGGAGTAGGATTAAACATATGCTCCTTGAAATTGGTTAAGGCTCTAGGATTTTCTGATGCATGCGTAGACCCTACAAAGAGCATAGTGATCAAAGCATATGATGACAAAGAACGCTCTTCATGAGGCGTCATATCTCTTCCTATCAGAGTGGGACCAGTCATTGTGGATACAACCTTCCAGGTCCTAGATCTAGAATTACCTTACAACATCTTGCTCGGTCACCCATGGATTCATGCCTTAAAATTCGTTCCATCCACATATCACCAATGCTTAAAATTCCCATTTGACGGCATAGAAATCACTATATATGGCGACCTCGACCCTTTTCAATATTGTACCAACCTAAGGGGTATTTCTGCAAACTGTGTGCCTATCAATCGAGAGGCTTCTGGCCCCTCGTCTTCCAAATACATTGACCCATCCACACTTGCATCATCTTCTACATCCACTCCGTCCACATCTTCCGCCACACCACCATCTTCCGCAAACCCTAAGGCTGAAACCACTGTCAAGATCTAGGACCTCGGCTGTGGAGAATTCAAACTACATACGACATATAGCATCACAACAATACCCAAATCTCTGAAGGTCTACGATCGGCCATGTTTTAGAATGGAACCCAAATAAATTTTCAAAGTTCCACCAAAAATAGTTTTCATCAAATGGGGAGACATGAGTAACGAGGACCTTGTTGATATCACAGGATGGCTCTATAAAGATATGGTCGAACTACCCCCATTACCAGTTAAGAAATATGGCAAGGGATATGACATAATGAAGGCTAAGGGCTACGATGGCGCTAGTGGCCTAGGCAGAAATAAAACTGGACGAAGAGAGCCCATAGAACCTTTCAAAATACCAAAGTATCTTGAATTAGGGTTTGGATCACCTGACAATGACGATCGACGTACCATTGGACTTTCAAGTGAGCGAGTGCATGCTTCGGAAAGTGTCGAGACCACTAAGGAAACCCTCATCGAAACTAACTCCCAAGAGTGGGAATTTGGCTCTGAACGATCCTTAAGTGACTGTTGCCTCAATGATTTGTTTGTCAAAATGGGGGAACTGACCTCTGAACAAAGATTTTAGAAAACATTTAAAATTGACTAGGCACCAAATAGTCAAAGTCCCCTTACCACTCCCCATGACATACAAGACCCACCATCTGAATCCCTTCAGTCCAATCCATCTAAAGTACCAGACGACACTGACAACCATGACTCTAAGTCCTTCACCCCTTATTTTGACAACGAATATGAAACAAGTGAAGGGGAATATTGGATAGATTCCAATGTGGAGTTGGATGATGATAATCTCATCTACAATATCACTAAATCCGTCTGTATGCTTTCCGCATCCTCCCCTCAATTCACCAATACTGACGATGGTATTTCCCTAGTTTATCCTCAACTAGTCGATTGGGACCAACAAGGCCCGCCAGTCTTGGACACCTTTTAGAATGATGAGGCAATTGTAGAGCTTATGGGATTACATGAGGGAATACCCAGTGGTGATCACAAGTCATGATTCGCCATTGACTTATATTTTACAGCCTACTTCGGCGAAATTGCTTCGTCCTCAAGTCACAAAATTAAAAATAAAAATAAAATAAAAAATGAAACGTCTTTAGGTGAAAACCGAAAGGCACCTTTTGACGACAAAAAAAGTAGAAACAAAGGACATATCTACAAGTGAAAACCTCTATGAGGCGTCCAAAGATGGAGGACTAGACTTTCTTCCCGTACAACAAGAGAAATCAGCTATGCTTATAGAAGACACCATAAAAGACAACATAACAACTGCAGAAGATCCCAAAATGGTCCTCTTTGTTGCATCCCTGACTGAGGAAGAGAGACCGAAATTTCATAAATTCTTTGCAGAACGTAAAATCAACTTTGCATGGTCCTATGCTAACATACCAGGATTAGACCCAGAACTGGTTCTGCACCATCTGCCACTATTGCCTAATGCCAAACCAGTTAAACATAAGTTACGCAAAATGCATCCTCAAGTCGCTCTATTGGTCAAGGTTGAGTTGAAGAAACTTCTAGACATTGGATTCATACGATCTATTGATTATGCTGAATGGATATCTAACTTGGTGCCAGTAACAAAGTCAAATGGGATGATCTGTGTCTGTACAGATTTTAGAGACCTAAATAAGGCATGCCCAAAAGATGACTTTCCTTTACCGAATATTGATATCATAGTTGACCTCACAACAAGATATGAGATGTTGTCCCTCATGGATGGTTTCTCCAGCTATAATCAGATTTGCATTGCCCCAAAAGACCAGCACAAAACGACATTTACTTTCCCATGGGGTACATATTGTTGGAATGTCATGCCATTTGGTCTCAAAAATGCAGGCGCCACATATCAGAGGGCTATGACCACAATCTTTCATGACATGATGCATAAAATAATAGAAGATTATGTAGATGACCTATTGGCTAAATCAATAACAAGGAAAGATCATCTAAAGGTGTTATACACAATTTTCAAGAGACTGGAAGAATACAAAGTCTGACTGAATCCTAAGAAATGTGTCTTCGGTGTCACATCGGGTAAACTCTTGGGATACATATTTTCTCGAAGAAGCGTTGAGGTCGATCCATCAAAAGTAAAAGCCATCATAGACATGCCTCCGCCAAGAGGAATCAGTGAACTTAGAACCCTACAAGGCAGGGTACAATCTATTCGGCGATTCATAGCACAGTTGGCAAACAAGTGTCACCCATTCCAATATATGTTGCGCAAGGGTATCCCCTTTGTGTGGAAAGATAAATGACAAGAATTCTTTCAGCAAATAAAAGATTACCTACTGTCACCGCCAGTCCTCATGCCTCCCATTCAAGGAAAACCATTGATCTTATACATCTCTGCCACTAATTCAACACTGGGGGCATTACTAGCGCAGAACGACCAAGAGGAAAAAGAAAGAGTTGTATATTATATCAGTCAGACATTGGTCGGGTATGAACTAAAATACACATCAATAAATGGGCTTGTCTAGCCATGGTCTTTGCAACATGGAAGCTAAGACATTATATGTTAAGCCATTAGACACAACTAGTAGCAAAGATCGACCCCCTCAAATATTTGTTAAGTCGAGCAGCATTAACAGGACGTCTAGAAAAATGGGTCATGATTCTGAGTGAATATGGCATTCAATATGTAGAAAGAAAGGCAATAAAAGGACAAGTCATAGCAGACCAACTGGTGGACGCACCTTTACAGAGTGATCATCCGTTAGTGGCAGATTTTCCAGATGAGTCAATATTCCATACGGAACCTAAGTCACCTTGGCAACTCTACTTTGATGGATCACACAAATCATGGCTCGGGGGCAGGGATCCTGTTCATCACCCCTCAAGGAGACTCCATCCCTAAGTCTTTCTGCATTGCCTTCCCATACACAAACAATGTGGCAAAATACGAGGCACTAGTTATAGGACTTAGAATGGCAATAAAATGGAAAATCAGAGCACTACATGTCTATGGGGATTCTCAGCTCGTCATCAACAAGGTTAATGATGACTATGACACAAAAGATAAGAAGCTGATGCCCTACAAATGGATGGTTGGTAGTTTCCAAACATACTTTCATATGGTAAATTTTGAACAAGTTCTAAGAGCACAAAACAAAGCAACAAATGCAATGGCTACAATAGGCTCTCTCCTCGACATTCCAAGCAATCTGCCTTAGCTAGAATTCCTAATAGAACAATTGTTGGTCCTTGCTTATGACATTCCAGAGTCAGAGATGGTCTGCGAACTTATTGGTCCCGACTCTCCCTGGTACCAAGATATTTATGACTACCTTAAGTCTCAAACCCTTCCACCTAACTTGTCCAATGACTAGAGGAAGTCCCTTATCCGAAAATCCACAAGATATGCCATCGTCAGTGACACCCTCCTTAGATGTCTCGACACTAATGAAGCATGTACAACCTTACGTGAAGTACATGATGGTATATGCGGGTCTCATTCGAATGGTCCTACTCTAGCCAAGAAAGTAACGAGACTTGGGTACTATTGGTCGACCATTGAAAAGGATGCAATAGAATATGTCAAGACTTGTCGCCAATGCCAGATTCACAGTGACTTGATCCACGCTCCAGCACAGGAAATTCGACCGATCACTTCTCCTTGTCCCTTCACTCAATGGGGACTCGACCTCATGGGTAAGATCCATCCTACCTCGTCTAATGGCTACAAATTCATCATCACCGCCACAGAGTATTTTATGAAGTGGATAGAAGCCATCCCGCTGACATACATAACCGACAAACAAATATCCAAGTTCATTCTTAACTACATAATTTGTTGGTATGGCCTTCCACAATCTATCATCATTGACAATGGACGTCCATTTAAAAAACCAAGACGTTCATGAGTTATGTGAGCGTTCACATCCAACACCATTTTTCATCTTTGTATTACCCACAAGGAAACGGTCAAGCTGAGGCGTCAAATAAAACCATTGTTAAAATCCCCAAAAAGACTGTCAATGATGTTGGCTATGACTGGCATATACAACTCAACCCTGCTCTATGGCCTTACCGCACTAGCATTCGTCCACCTATAGGAGCCACTCCTTTCGCCCTGGTCTTTGGAGCTGAGGCCATCTTGCCCATTGAGGTTAAAATTCCTTCTTTATGAATCTCCATGAAGGGTTTAACTGATGATGAGGAGTATAGACAGTCATGCCTACATGAGCTGGAGATGCTAGAGGAAAGAAGGAAAATTTCCCTGAACCATCTACAAGCGTATCAGAACCGTCTTTGTTGCAATTACAACAAGAAGGTTATGGTTAGAAAGTTTGACATTGGCGACTTAGTCCTCATGCAGAACCCTAAGAACCAGGCTGACAAAGAAAAGCTGGAAAAGTTTGAACCAAACTGGTTGGGTCCTTACATCATCATATCTTCTTTTGGTTCTGGAGCCTATCAACTGGGAACTCCAGATGGAGAAAAATTGACAGAGCCTATCAATAGTTTACATCTCCAAAAGTTCTACGCATAGTATCAGGAGATCGAGCTGAAAACTGTAAAATACAAAAAAATTGAAAAATGGTAAAAAATCATTGCCTTGATGAAAACCTGGCAAACAAGCGTCTTGGCAGCACCAAAAAAATAAGAAAAATGACAAAAATAGTAAAGAAAAATGATCCATCCAACAGTGAAAACCTGGCAAACAAGCACTTTGGATAAGTACCATGGTGAAAACCTGGCAAATAGGAGCCATGTGTAATCAATCATTGCTCTGCCATCTACTGTTACTTTGTCTGTCATGGCCTAGGATGAAATACATTTTCCGTCACCACCACATCATACCCTTCCTTTCATGGTTGATAAATGGTTGATATCAAGTCCTCTATATTGTCTATCTGGTACCCCAGGCACATCCCTTTCACGTCCTTTAAAATTGGCTAAGCCTTGGACCTAATTGGGGGCAAAAATTTTATCATGTAACTGCAGTGGATGTCACGCATGGTTTCGGAAATTGCTAAAAAGTCCTGAAAAAAGACCAAAAACATCACAAAAGGTCCTGAAAAAATACCAAAAAAATCAAAAAAAGTCTTGAAAAAAAGCCCAGAAACATCACAAAACATTTTGAAGAAAGACCTAAAAACTAAAAAATGTCCTGAAGAAAACCACAACAAACGTCAAACTGCTCAAAAACACAAAAATAGTCATTCCTTGTCAAGTCAATCAATCAGTCTTTGTCATTCGTCTGAACTACGTTGTCTCTATGCATTTGCTACATAGGCAAGACTCATACTTGAGTCCCCAAGACATTAGGTCAGTACTTTTAGGCTAGTCAAAATAAAATCATGGCGCAATCTTTGGTTATCAAGACAAAGTCATTGGTCATGTTGAACTATGAGGTCTCTGAGTGTATGACGTAGGCAAGGCCATCTGTCGATGAGCCCCCGAGGCCGCACTAGGTCAGTCCATTAGGGTTTGTGGCACTACACTGGCACACACGTCAAAAGTCTTAAAATCAAGACAAATCATTCCCAAATGGATAAACTCCTAAAATGAATTATGGCAATCATTTATTTCAATATGACAATCTCATCAGCACGTCAATAGTATCATCATGACAATATCAACATATAGTCAACACAAGTCAAACTCGGTCAAAACAAGTTAAATCATCATAACCTATCAAACTGTCAACTCTTGGTTATCTTTCAGATGGGTCCTTCTGAAGAATAGCCTTTGTCATTCATGCCTTAGGATGTGTCTTTCCTAGGCATCGTCACTGTCATTCAACATTTTGAGGGATCCTCTTGACATTTAAGGATCACTCCTCTTGACATCAGTATTCTTCATATGTGTCCTTCTGAAGAACCAACTCTATCATTTATGCCTTAGGATGTGTCCTTCCTAGGCATCGTCATCATTTCAAGGGATCCCTTTTGAAATTTAGGGATCAATCCTCTTGGTATCAACATTATTCAGGATGTGTCCTTCCTAAATTTAGCAATCTTTGACATTCGTCATCTTGGCATCATCAAAACTTTGACACCCCAGCATCTCATTGTCATCAAACCTGACATCTTGACATTAGAACAATGGGTATCCAGACGCACTTGGCAAACACTTGGCACTTGTCTTTTGGATTTTTATCATGTTACTAGTTTTTCAGCGAGATCCCAAAAATAGGATTTAGAGAAGCAGCGACGTATCATGCCGTTTGTCTCGACTTTTGACACGCATGGTTACTAGTTTCTCAGTGAGCAACTGATTCTGGGATTTAGAAAAACAACGACGTATCATGATAATAGTATTATTTTTGTATTTTGGCAATCATGTTGTTAGTTTCTCAAGGATGTCCTAGAAACAGGATTTAGAGTAGCAACGATGTCTCATGAATTGTCCTGCTTGTCTTTTTTTCTTGTGGTTGATTATGACAAAAAGACTGGGGCAATTGTGCTCTTAGTATGAGTTGTTTCCATCCTTGTCTGTGACTGCTTATCTTATGTGATGGTACAACCTTGTACACCTTGATCTATGTCATATCATGGTTTTTGTTGGCCATTACAACAGTCTTCCCAATGATGATTAAGAGCAATAAATATTAAAGTCCTATGCTAAAGTTTTGAAGGATTTAGTTTAGGAACTAACATGCATCTTATTTAGTCTTGTCATCTTTTCTCATCCATCTCACGATGATATCCTATGAAATACAAAAATATGAGTGGATACATGATCATATGAACATTGCATTAGGTCCATACATACATCATCCATAGCATTAAATCATATAATATTTCATTGCATATTGCATTAACATTATCATAAACATGACATCCATTCAAAATAAATCCATTATGCATATCATTATCGAGATCATCACAAAATCAACGTAACATATAAATAAGCATTGCATCATCATAACATCATCTCATAAGTAAGCATCACAGGACATACATGACAAGACATATAAATGATACCACCATCCATCATAAATCAACATACATAAGGCATCACATCACATATATCATAATGCATAAATCAAATAACATCGCATAACACACATGTAGGCCGCATCAAAACTGCATCATCATATAATATCATCTCAAAAATATACAATGTCACAAGATAGAGTCAACAGATATCCCAAAAATGGAGCTCGTAGGCTCAATAGTCTATACATAATGTGTCATAACATAAAAACAAGTATAGCAAACATGCCCCTAGGGGAGGCTCTCATCATCCCCTCGTGGCGAAGAGTGTGGCGGCTAAGGATTTGTGACTGGCACTAAGATAATGGGTGGACCTGTAGCAGTCTCTGTTTGTGCAACCAATGATGGCATCATCTCCATGGTAATAGACACCTGTGAGGACACGGTGGCCTAACTCTGTGATGCTGAAGGATCTGTCACTAGTGGCTTTCTCTGTACTGAACCAATGGACCCATGACTGCGGCTCGAATGATGACTCGAGGCATGCCTATGTGAGTGGTGGGACCTGTGTCCTGATGTGTGACCTAATGAGGTGGACCCTCCTGCACTGGTATGGCTCCTACTACCGCTCCCACTCCCTAACCTCTGACCACTGCCTAACCTCATCTGTGAGCGCAACACTGTAGGATCCCATCTCTCAGATGGCATTTCCTGCTCATAGAGAGTCTTGTACTTCCCATATCGATTGCTCACCCTGGAAAGCTCACGAGCAATGTCCCTAGAAGGCCTTGAATATAGTGATGCATTTTGTACACACCACTGAGTTGAATCCTACTGACGGATCACTGCTTGATCCCGCTCTACCCAAGCCACCTCTAGCTCTGCCCGTAGTGCCCTGACCTCTACCACACTCTCATCCAGCCTCCTCTGAAGATCCACCACCCTATGGTATGTCATGGCATCCTGGGGTAATGTTGATGAAGACGGTATCCCCTCCTCTCCCTCCACCATCCTCCATCTAAGAAGTCTCTCAGCCTCATCCATGGTGTCATCATCATCATCATCATCATCATCATCATCATCATCATCATCATCATCATCATCATCATCCTCTGCAGCATCCTCTCTATCGACTCCCTCATCAAGAGGCACATCCACGTCCACATCCACATCCTCCTCTTGTCTGGCCTCCTCCTCTGCCACAGACTCCTCCTATCTCCCCTCCTCTTGTCTCTCCTCCTCCCCCTCCTACCTCAGCTGCTCCTCCTCCTATCTCTCCTCCTCTCCCTCCTGCCTCGGCTGATCCTCCTCCTCTCTCTCCCCCTCCTCAGCCACCTTTGGGATAACATCTAGTGCTATTCTCACCACACGTGGGCGCACCCTCCTGCCCTATCTCTGACCATCTCTCCTCTGTCTTTGGCTGTCTCCTCCATCATCCCCATCATCTCCATCATCTCCACCCCGACCTTCGTCCCTGCCTCCATCTTGCCCTCCGTCCTCGCCTCCATCCCGGCCTCCATCCCTCCCTCGGCCTCTGCCTCTATCACCATCTCTACCTCCTCGCCTGGCCCTCGACACACGTGGTATAACTAACCTCCTGTCCACAAGTGTTGGCCCATCTGGATATGTCAGTGGCACTGGTCTATGTGCCTGCCACCATAGGTCATAGTCAGCTATGGTCTCGGGATCTTCAATCCCACCTCTCCATCCCCACTGCTAGGCTCCTAGCCCATCGATCTATTGCTCGACGAATGCTACTCGAATCGCTGGCCCCCAAGCTACCTCTCTAGAGGATCGAGCATACTTAGTTGTGCCTGCAAGTACACCCTATTGCTCTCCAAACTATCTGAGGACATGCTGTAGCAGATACATCTCTATGATCAGCTGGGTCTGCACTATCCTTCCAATCAAGTACCGATACTGTCTACATAGGCTGAGATGGTCCACCTCATCATCCCATTGTTGGCAGTCTCTGTATGGTCTCCAGATGAATGACACCATAGTATCAATCTGATGGTGCCACCAACCTGTTTCTGCCATCTGTGTCTGCTGTAAGGCACTGGCATAGTAATAGGCATAGGGCATCCCCTCAGCCAGTTGTGGTCTCTGAATGGGAGGTCGAAATATTGCTATGTGCTCCCAAGCCTAAATCATCATTAGGGTGGTGCCACATGAGATAATCTCTACCCTCCTATAGACAACCTTGTGCTACTGGTGGTAGAGTGTTCCCAATAAACAAGTTCCCCAGGCATACACGGTCTTGTCCCGCCTCATCCCAACTAAGACGTCTCCCCAACCAGTAGGGAACCCATGTCCGCAACGGTCAGGAATCAATATCCCGCCAATCAATGTCGCCAGGAATGCATCGAAACGAGCATAATGCTCTGCCATAAACTCCCAATGGATCTCGTAACTCTGGATGTCAAGTCCTACACCCTCATCCCAGTAGTACGCTGTGAAGGTCTGATGACCATGGCGAGGGTCATAGACGACCCGCTCTCCTCGTATCGGCATGCGTAGAATGCGATACACATCCTCAAGTGTAATGGTTGCCTCTCTCGTCCGCAGGTGGAAGGAGCATGTCTCTGAATGCCACCGCTCGCATAGCACAGTAAATAGTCCCCTATTTGCCTAAATAGCGGGCATATAGGCAGCATAAAATAAACCTAGCCACCTCAGTTGTCGTTGCTCCCGCAGAGTCAGCTAATCAGCAAACCGGAAGGTCGTCGGTCTACTCTCTCGCGTGTAAATAGGGGCTAGTTGTCTCTGCACAAAGCCAAAGAATGCATCGGTACCTTCTTGACAATTATCAATATCATCAAAAAGCATTTCAAATTGACAAAGCATCAAAATCAGCCCTAGTCAAAGTCAACGTCAAATGCGTCACGTTGACTACAATTGCGTCGCAAAACAACGAATGTGTCGTTTCATACTTCAAATGCGTCGCAACATGTCAATTGTGTTGTTCGGTCGCTCAAATGTGTTGCATCGGATCACTTGCGTCACGATATATGACACTTGCGTCGTTTCATTCAAATGTGTCACTTAAACAGACGATTACGTCGCAAAATGATAATTGCGGCATTCTAACTTTCGAATGAGGCTCAAAAAGGTGAATGCGTCGTAGTTTTTGGCAAATGCGTCGCAAACCCTTGGCCTGTCCTAAACTACTCTTGCACTTGCCTCGCATCGCATCAATTGTGTCGCGTCGCATCAAATGCGGCGAACGCGAAGTCAAATGTGGCTTACATGCACGCATATGCGTCATGACGCATTCATTGTTCGCCCTAAAACCCTCATTTTGACACACAAAATGAGAAAATTATAAAGGGGGTTAGGGGTACATACCACTGGCTCTGAACCCTCTAACCACCTGTGGGTCCGCACGATCTCACCGCGGTGCTCTGTCATTGGAATCACCATCCTCGCTGCAGTCCTTTTCGCTCTGAGCTCTCAAAATTTACAAAGTGAATAGTGGAAATGAATTGACTTTTACCCCTTTGTCAACCTATTTATAAAGTCAAAATGGCATTTGTCAACTAGGTTATTACTGGAGGCTCATTTGGCCAACTTTGACCACCCCGTTGGCTGTCTTAAACATGTCAAAATCTGAAACTGTCTGCGCCATCATTTTTCTAGTCATCAAATTGACTTATCGGGACCCTTTCCAAATTTTTCTCCCGCCGACCCAAAATTTGAAAAATTTCCTGAGGGGGCATTGATACTCTATACCTTCACTGGGGCATGGCTTTGAATTATTTTCTTTGTCACAATGCGACACGCTACATTATGACAAAGAGGGGCAAAATGTAGACATTCTTGTGCAAATGACCTAGGCCTACAAGCTCGCTTTTACCACTGCCCTAGCATAATTAAGACATTTAATTATGTCCTTGGTCCACATTCGACTATTGATTAAATAATCCATAATTATTTAATTAATTCATGTCATTTATTCTTCATGATTATTAAATAAATAAATTTTTATTTTTTTATTAAATACTTCATTAATTGTCTAAGTCTTCCCTTAATTAAATAAATTTCTTAATTTATTTAATTAATTCATGTCCTTTTATTATTCGTGATTATTAAATAAACAAATTTATTTATTTATTTAATATGTCACTAATCCTCATAATTAAATGAATTTATTAATTTATTTAATTATTAATCATATCTTCTAAATTAAATAATTATCTTTAATTATTTAATTGTCAAAATTAATATTTCCCTCAGTTTAAATAAATGAAATTATTTAAAATGATATCACATTCTTAATTGACAGTTCATTTTAGTAAATAATCTGAAAATCGATTATTTATTATCTCATTAAATCCATATTTTGAATTCACCTTAATTCAAAATGGTAATATTCCTCTAAAAATCAAGTAATCAGGCAGATTCTTGATTTTTTGAATCTGATCTTCAATTCAACTCTTATCTTCTTGATTTTTGAAAATCTTTATTTTTGAATTAATTATCTCATTTATTCTCCACTGCCGATTTGATCTTCTTAGATGACATCTCGACCACTCGTTTAAGGATTTTTCCCTAACCCTGATTAGGGATTATCAGATTTAATCTCATCCGTCCATTCAAAATGGCATTTTCTATAAAATGCTATTTTGCTCTCATTTTTAGATTATGCACATAGATTACATTATTCTGGCATATTAAGACTTAGAGTTCTTAGAGTCATATTGTCATAGGCATAGACATAGACTTTAATTAAATCCTTCAAAGCTTGTGTAGTACTTAGGCTTTTATTTTCAGATTGCTCGCACGTTGAATCTGAGGGCAACATGTCAACCAACAAGTTAGAAGGTGCTACGAAGATGAATCGCGGAGGTTTCGGCGATTAGCTGGTATAATCATTTTATTTATGTTTGATTTCATTGTACTTTGTAGTTTCTTTGGGTTTATACTTATATGCTTTCAATTCATTTGATAATCTAACCTAAATTTAACCCATAGATACAAGATCCTCAATGAAATTTCTTATGTATGAATATTTTCTCTTTTGGAATTTTTTCAATACGTAAAGTAATTCTTGATAGGATCTAATTAAAGATGAACCTCTAGGTATAACTTTTACTTGAGACAATGGTTAGGACAAGAACTAATCCTGGAGGAAGTCAAGATGTTGGACAAGGTCCAGATAGTGTTGAAGCTAAGTTGGACTGCATTCTGGCAATCATGGATGAAACAAGAGCAAGGATAGGAAATATTGAACAAGAAGTGAAGGGGAAAAAAGAGAGGAACAAGAAGTCCCACACAATGAAGAAGAAGAATAAGTTCCAAAAAATGAGGAAGAAGGGAAGGATTCCCAAAATCATACTAAAACTAGTGATCAAGAAAGTGATAGGTCACAATCATATTCTGATGGAACCAAAAGGAAGTGTTTGGAAACTAAGTTATCTAGGGACATGAGAAATATCACCCCTCCAAAATTCGAAGGAAGCAACAACAGAGAAGAGGCTGAGGCTTGGTTAATTCAAATGGAGAAGTACTTTGAAATTAGGAACTATTTTGAGGTCACAAAAGTTGTTTGGGGAGCCTTCTAGTTAGTAGGAGAAGCCTCTAACTAGTGGATGAATAAGAAAATGGAACTTTGTATTAGTTCCTTAAAGTTGACTTGGAATGAGTTTGTTGAGATTTCCTAAAAGAGGTGGTTACGCCAACTCTTCTTCGATCAAAATTTCATTTATTTCCAAAATCTAAAATAAGGAGATTCTTTGGTGAATGAATACTGGGAGAAGTTCACTCATCTCCTGAGGTATGTACCAATGTACCAAAAAGATGAGTGATTTCATATCAGGAAGTTAATTATGGGTCTAAATAGCCAAATAGTTGGTGAGGTGGATGTACACAGTCTGGCCACTATGGACCTAGTATATGAGAAGGAAATCAAGCAAGAGAAAAAGCTCAAATCCATCTCAAACTATCGAAGAGGATTCAAAAATTGTTCAGTGGGCCTCAATTTAATCAAGCTCTAAAGAAGTATAATGAGGGGTAGGAATTTTAAAGGCAAGGGGACAAGGGACCCAACAATAATTGGAATGAGCTAAGGAAGGATCCTCGAGGAAACAACTTCAACAATGGCAACAGTGGTAACTATAACAAAGCTAGAGGGAATGGTGGTAATTCTGAAAGGCTAGCGAAAAAGAGGGGACCATTACGGGGATGCTTTACATGTGGTGGGGATCATTTTTCTAATCAATGTCCTAACATACCATCAAGATCACAGCCACATGGCAACTCACTTCCTCATGAACAAGATGTATTTCAACAAAGGATCCATGCAATAATGGACAATAGACAAGCAGGATACCAGATCACCCTAGTGAAAACTCCAGGTACTTTTTTTGGTATACCTATTTCCATAGTTATTGATATTGGAGCCACATAAAATTGTGTTTCACCTAGAGTAGCTAATAAAATTTCTAGGAAGGTTGGTTTTATGGAAAAGTCTTGGGTTGTAGAATATGCAAACTAGACAAGAGCAACGGTGGATCAATGTTTATTTGAGGCAAGGGTTGAACTTCCAAGTTTTTCAATGGAAGTAAACTTTTACGTAGCTCCCTTAGGTAAGCTTATGATGTCATCTTAGGAATGGATTGGATATGGAAGCATAGATCTAAAGTGGATTGCCATGCTAAAACTGTAGAATTCTTAGATGATCTAGGTAGCCAAGTGTCTTTGCAAAGAACACCTAGAGAAGTGAAACTATGACAAAATTTAGCTGTGCAAATGCATAGGGAAAAAAAGAAAGGTTGTCAACTCTTCACAGTCAAAATGGATAAACTTGAGGAATACAAAGAAGACATCCTTCAAGATGATGTCATGTATTATGAACCTCAATATTCTCAAGAATCTAAAGAGGGAGAAGAAGTGGAATCTAGAGAAACGGATATGGAGAAATATCCCATCTTACAAAAAATTGTGGATGTATTTCCAAAAGAACTACCTGGATTGCTTCCCAAAGAGAGTGTTTGATTTCTCCATCAACCTAGTACTAGGGTCGGAACCCATATCCAAAGTACCTTATAGGATGACCACAACATAATTAATGGAGCTTAAGGCACAGTTGAAGGGGTTGTTGTCCAAGGGATTGATAAGACCTAGTGTTTCACCCTGGGGAGCGCCAGTGATCTTCATGAAGAAGCATGGCACACAACGCTTATGTATAGATTATCAAATGCTTAATAAAGCTACAATAAAGAATAAGTACCCATTTCCATGTATCGATGATCTTTTCGACCAAATGTGATGAGTAGCAATGTTTTTGAAGATTGATCTATGATTAGGTTATCATCAATTCAGGATCAAAGATGAAGATAGCTCTAAACTGCTGTGGATCGATAATGTACCATTACAAGTTCACGGTCCTACCCTTGGATCGGGATGAATGCACCTACAACATTCATGAACCTAATGAATAGTGTATTTGAATTGGATAATATGTTTAGTATTAGTTTTCTGATGATATCATAATCTATTCCAAGAATGAAGGGGAGAATTAAACATTTAGAGATAGTTCAAACGTAAGTTAAGAGAGCACAAGCTATATGGAAAACTCTTTAAGTGTGGATTGCGCTTGATCTAGCTAAAATAAAGTGACGTTTTGAGTGGCTAGTGCCCAAGAATGTACTAGAGGTTAGAAGTTTTATGGGTTTGGCTAGTTACTATCAAAAGTTTGTTGCAAGATTTTCTAAGATAGATTTTCCTATTAATTCATTGCAGAGGAAAGGAAAGAAGTTTGAGTGGTTAAAAAAATGTCAAGCAACATTTGACCTACTCAAGGAGAAGTTGACTACTGCACCAATATTGAAGGTACTTGATCTAGAGGTAAACTTTATTGTCATCACAGATGCATCAGGTGAAGGTTTAGGAGGAGTTTTGATGCAAGGAGGGAAAGTCATAGCTTATGAGTCAAGGAAGTTGAAGCCCTATGAACAAAACTATGCATTGCATGATTTAGAGTTAAAAGTTGTTGTCCATGCATTGTAGATATGGAGACACTATTTGTTGGGAAATACTTTTGAACTAAAGACCAATCATCACGGTCAGAAGTATTTATTTACCCAACCCAATCTGAATGCACGACAAAGGAGGTGGTTGGAGCTAATATTTGATTATGACTTCAACATCAACTACATCGAGGGAAACGAGAATCGGGTTATCAATGCCCTAAATCATAGGAGGCACATTGTCTCAATGGTAACAATTAAAACCAACTTTAAGGGTTAGGTATTGCTAAAATCCAAGGGTGACGAATTTTACGAACAAGTCAAGCAAGCACTCACAAATAATCCACAAGATGCAAGGTACAAAGGATTTCACTTTGAACCTAATGGGTTACTAAGGTTTAAGGCGAGAGTTTATGTACCTAATTCAAAGAAGTTAAGAAACCTAGTGTGGAAAGAAGTTCACAATTCACCATATTCAGGACATCAGGGTGTAACTAATATGTTGGCAGATGTGAAGCCATTATATTTCTGGAAGGGAATGAAGGGGGATGCTGCAAGATTTGTAGCAAGTTGCTTAGAGTGTCAAAAGGTAAAGGAAAAACAACATCACTCTGCAGGTCTTTTGTATCCTCGTGATGTTCCTGAAAGCAAATGGTAAGTCATTAGCATGGACTTTGTGCAAGGTCTACCTATGTTAAGGAATAAGCACAATGCCATTCTAATGGTGGTGGATAAGCTTACTAAGGTGGCACATTTTACTTTGGGGAATTTAACTGATGAAGCTCCTGTCATAGCTTAGAAATTTATACAAGAGGTTTTTAGGTTGCATGGGACTCTTGAGAATATTATCTCAGATAGGGATGCTCATATATGACATCTAGGTTTCGGAAAACCTTGTTCTCCTCACTTGGGACTCAGTTGAACATAAGTTCACCGTATCACCAAATACGCATATTGAAAGAGTCAACCAAGTGCTTCTGAAGATCTACTAGGATGTATTGCATGGATCAATAATATAAGTGGAAGATTATCTACCGCTGGTTGAGATTTTACATAATAATTTTTATCATTTTGCAATCAAGATGGCTCCATTTGAAGCATATGACAAAAAAATGTCAAACTCCTATAAGTTGGAATAAGTTAGAGGATAGATAAGCTGGGCCAAAGATGTTATCTAAAATGGAGAGCACGAGGAATTATTAATGAGGCTAGCAAAAGCCAATGATAGGAAAAGCTATAGATTCTAAATGGGTACCCATAAATTTTGCAAGTAGGGGAAAAGGTGTTGATGAGGGTTAAACCTCATAAGAGTTCTATCAAGTTTGGAAAGTCATCCAAACTAGCTCTATGCTACATAGGTCCTTTTGAGGTTCTTGAGGAAGTAAACCTTGTTGCTTATTCGAATTGTTGCCACCAACTCTTGCCAAGATGCACAATGTGTTTCATGTCTCATACCTTAAGAAGTATATACTAGGGGATAACCATGTTATTGATTAGAATGCTTTATAGGTACAAGACCCCAGAGTGGTAACAATCGAGCCTCTCAAGGTGCTCAGAACACATAAGCTTCACTTATGTAATAGAGAGGTTTTACAATGCAAAGTCCAGTGGGACCAATATGTAAAATAATGCCACTTGAGAAGGCTTTGCTGAGATAAAGCATAAGTTTCCTCATGTCTTACATGCTTTTGAGAAATATTGAAAAATAATTTTGTTGTGTTTATGTTTATAGAATATATCTATGTCTGCTACTTAAAATCATCGAGGATGATGATTCACAAGGGGGGGATATTCTACACCCCATTGTGTAGTAATTTACTTTTACCCAGTTCGGTGAATATGCTTTAAATGAATGTATTTATGCTTTATGTATTTTGGAAATATGATGAATAAATGTTTGATTCAATTTGATGTTATAAAATGATTCTGATTGTGAATTTTATGATGCAAATGAATGTATTGTTTTTAGCTAACTACTGTTGCAATGTACTAAGCTAGATGCAGGAACTGATTCAAGCCTCCGGAAGAGAGGAGAAGTATCACTTCTGGAGAAGAACTTGGTCTGGTAACCCTTAATAAGACCTAACTGAGCTTTCAAACACTCACTTCTAGTTTGGTCAAGTTGAGTCAATAGTTTGGGGAACAATAAGTTACCTTTAGTCTTGTTTGGGTATGATTAGAAGAGGTTATGGTTTTATTTGTGAACGTTCTTTTTTTGGGTTAAGTGTTGAGTCTCTTTGTAATGTGTGAGTTCTTTATGTGTTTATATTTAATCGATGAGATATATACATAAAATGTATATATATGTATATATGTATGTGTCTACAATAAACTCATACACATGAGTAAATACACACATGAGTATACAAAGATAGACGTATCTATGCATGCTCATGGATAGATTACCCATATATCAATTGGATGAAGGTGATATATATATACATATATATATACATATATACATATACATATATACATATATATATGTATATGTATATATACACTTCATGTATATATGTTGATCGATGGCGTTGTAATTATGTGTTTAAATGTCGATATATATACATATATATATACATATATATATGTATATGTATATATACACTTCATGTATATATGTTGATCGATGGCGTTGTAATTATATGTGTTTAAATGTCGAGGCAATAATATATATATATAATATATGTATATATATATATGTATGTATGTATGTATGTATTAATATGTGCGTATGTAGTCAAGTAAAGGAAATGTACATATAGGCATATTAGTATATATATACATATGTGTATATATATGTATATGCATGCCTTGTTATTATTGTATGAACATGTAAAAATATGTATGCATTCGAATATCAAATAATACATTTATAATTGTATAAGTTGATATATATATACCATATTGCATATGTGTATATATATACCATATTGCATATATATATATATATATATTAAACATATGAATCATTTTGTGGGAGGTTGGTCGGGCAGCCCTCCACGTCGACGGAGGGATACCTGTGGCATATGACCTAGCTCCCTAGTGGGGACTAAGGCGAAGAGGTGGTTGATGATGGCAGGAAAGGACAGAGCTGAGTTGACAAATGGCATAAGCGAAGGAGTAATCTGTAAACGGCAAGTTGATGCATTGATGATAGCTAGAAAAGAGCTCTCATGTCAAGGTAAACATTGCTTAAAGGGTTGGATGTGCAGGGTAGGATGATTGTGCAAGGACAGATTGCCTTGCATCAAAATTATGCTTGGCTTGTGCGAAGTTGGTATGACTTAGTTTTTGTGGGTATTATTTACGGGTGAAGGTGTCAGCGGTTTGGTTTAGTGTTTTTTGTAGCACGTTAATGACCAATTGAAAGTGGTGAGTGGGTTGATAGGTAGCTCTTGACTTCTAGAATCTATTAAGGATGGCTTTGACCAGGTGCTCCAAGTTTATAATTACTGTCTCGGTGGAAGGGCTGGAGTTGTTTGGATCAGATACTCCCATCTCCTTGCAAGCAACGGAGAGACAAACTGCCTTTCGAGAGATAATCAACCAGAGGCTTAAGTGTGTTTTACTTGACAAGGATCCCCTAGTCATGGCAATGGTTAAAATGATTTTAGGGATGGGTCACCTCGGTCGGAAGGAGTACGTGAGGGATAATGCATACATCTCCTCACATTTCTTAGCTTCCTTGTTGGATGTCAAAGTGCCCAAGGAAAAGGCCAAGGTGATGTTGGTGCGCTTGTTCCATAAGGATTTGGTGGGTGGTTTAGAGGAGACTTTGAAGGCTGCGATAATTGGCAAAGGGATTTCTCACCCTACAGATTTTGAGCTACTTCAGAATTCGGATGAGGCAATTAAATTCTTCCCTTTTCTCTTAGACTTGAAATGGATGGAGCTAATGCAACACAGAATGATCACAGTCTTGGCGGTTGAGTACCTGAAAAAGTAGCTAGGGTTAATGGAGGCAACTGGCTTGGATTGGGTGATGGAGTTTGACTCTTTTGCAAAACTCAACGGGTTCCTGTGAAGTGAAGGTTTTTTCAGTTTGGTTAAAAAAAATTGTCTGGTTGGGTGGTTAGTTTTTGGTTTTTTTGAGTATGGCTTAGTCTAAGCCAATTTTGTATGAATTAAGCTTTGATAATGCTCTGGTAGTAGTGGACTACGTAGAGGTTTTTTGGACTATGTTCGGGTGGATGAAATTTCCTACTATGCAAATGATTATATGGTTTTTCTTTAAATATAATATATCAAATCTTACGTATCAAAAATATATATATATGAATCATTTTAATAGCGCTGGAAATACTCAAATAGTGCTTGATACATAGCGCAATACATAACATATAACTTAACCACAATACTCAAGGATAATATATCTGCAGCATATGAAAGGAAGCGCTTAATATTTAAATGACTTTGCACTATAACTTAAAGTGTTGAGTATAAACCATGGACTGCACGTATGACAATGCGCATAGGAAAAGAGAGAAGTTTAATATCTACAAACATAAGATGGTCAAATGTCGACTGCTATGTGGGATATAAACATGCAAACCATATTTTGACTTGGTCTTTGAAACTACAAAACACCAAAATAGGGCGTGTGATAATATGTGGTGCCAAATTATGAAACTTTCTTGCATTTAGAAGTCTATTTTGAGTTCATTATCCAGCGTACAAGGCAGTATTAGAATAGAGGAATAAGTCTTGTGTAGTGTTGGTTGAGATAAGTCGATTGGTGTAGCTTCTAACCTTACATTTATGAGAGAATAACTTGTTGTCCATTTGAGAAGGTGACTAGCTATGCATTTGTTCTAAGTCATTATTTGAGGATCTTCCACCTTTTCTTCTTCTTGTTGAGTTGATCCTTTTGATTGAGAAGTGGTATGTTTGAGAGTTTGTTTCTAGCCAAAAGTTGCTCACATTTGTTTATAAATAGAGGTACTTTCTCCCTCAAATGGGATGCATTATGCACTCATACTGCTTATTTTTTTGAGCTATTATTATTCTATTTTTATGAGTTTGAGAGTTTGTGAGAGGTTTTTGAGAGAAAGTTTTTGGAGAGAGGAAGAGAGATAGTTGGCAGTTGCATGTTGATTTTGGGAAGGATAAGCTAGGAATCCAATTTGATCATTTAGGGATTTGCATATATAGGAAAGCTAATTTCTACTCTATTATGCTTTGTATGTTTTGAAAATATTGAATGTTCTTGGTTGCCTTGTTTGGGAAATATGTCTAGTTGTTTATCATGAAATGGTTATTGTCATCTTAAGTTTTATGTGAAGGATTCTTGATGAATATACTCTAGGGAATACTATTAATTGATTCTTGTATGTATATACTCCCTATTATGGTATGGGTGTTGTAATAATATTAAGTACTATATAGATATTGCTTAATTTGTGAATTTGAGTCATAAAGATTACTTTGAGTTACTTAAGTAGAAGTGTCTTAGTAAATGTAGAGAATAATAGGTTATTCCTGGGGTTAGATTAATCCATGGTGAAAGGGGATATTCTATGTATAGGATATGAATGGTCAATACAAATTGAGCTAGGAAGGTGGGCGAGTATGTGACATCCACTCTAAATTCTACGTGATGAATACTTTGGCCAAAGTAGTGTAAGTTGCCACTATTTACACTGTCAGATCACTGTGATCCAGTTTTACATACTAGGCCCAGGGAACATCATATGTGTAGGTTGTAGCCACTGTGTGAAAAATATAGATATATAGGACACAACACCTAGCTTAGGGAAGGTCGTTATTATTATGAGGTTACCAAACCAATCTCTTCGTCGAAGGGAAGGTCATCATACCATTTAGGTAGATGTGTGGGGGACCGCAATGAGTCCATGGTTGGAAAAAAAGTGCTTGAGTGATGCTTCTCCTCATCAGTTGGGACCAAGATTTGATGGAGGAAACTTGGACCATTCATATATCTATCGCCAGTAAGCTCAAAGGATCCATGTATGTATTTTTGTATCCATTATCATGAAATTATGTACTATGAAATCAATACATTGGAAAGTTGTAATACTTTGATATAATGAAATGGGAAAGTTTGGAATGATGTTTATTTCAAATGTGCATGCTATCTTTATATTGAAAAGAAAAAAATTATTGCTTAAGTGTTGGCATCATATTTTATTTACTTGAGGTTAAAAAATAGTAAAAATTTTGAGTAGAACAATGGCCATGTTATAGTTCAATCATTGATTGCACCCAAATACCCAAGGAGGAGCATAAAAGGAAAATGCGAACAACACTTTTTTCATTGTTGCCACATAGAACACAATTTTAAGGGCCTTGAAATCCTCTCTTTTTAATATTATCATAGGTGCAATATTTATTCTAACACAATAACCAACTAAAGAAATTACACTTCAATAAATTAAATTTACTCCACTCGGGGAATATCTATTCGTACATTTATTTTACTCCAAAATTGATAAACAAGAGCTATCAAATAAACCCTTCAATTTCATGTCCCCAAGAAAGAACATCAACTCTCTCTAGAGAATATTAAGGTCAATTAGAGAGAATAGAAAAGAAAGTAGCCTGACATTTAGGTATTTCCACTTAGGCCATCTGCTAGAATCCTTCCAATAATATAGCTCAAAATTCTCCAAACATATATAGCTCTTAAAATTAACAAATTTTGACCACTTTAATGCTTGGAATATCTCTCTCAAGGGATGAATAAAGAGAGGAGAGGAGAGGGTTGTGGGGTGAAGTCCCAAAAATCATTTCAAAAAAGAGCTCTATGACCATTTTTAACAATCTAGAACAAACCTTCTTTAACCATTGTATCCCCCTACTTAATGGGGGATAAAACCATTAAACATTTCTTCCTTAGATCCATTTGAGGAATATCATCATCTTCAACTCCTTCCAAATATTTGAAGTTGACAATTTTGGCCCGTTTTCTCTAGATACTTGCACCATCTTGAATGAATTTTAATAGAAGTAAGGCTTCACTATTAAGCTTTGAATATCGAAAGTTAAGGTTGCCATATTTTTAGGTCTACAAACTTGGTCCTAACTGATTAAGCTCTCTATCTAGGAATCCAAATTCCTTACACATAAGAATTTCCTTGAAAGAGTGTCAAATTCCCTAATAATGCTCTTAGGATTCAATAGTACTAATAATTTCTAAATAGGAAGAGCCTACAAAATAAATTTTATAAGCCTCAATTGTCCAGCAAAAGATAGCCACCAAAAATCTTAATGACTAACCCTAATTCAAAATATGTCTAAAATCCTCTTCCATCAATCTATTGTGAGGTTGTTGGTAGATAAGGGAATTTCTAAATAATTCAATGGGAAGTTTTTATTCTAAAGTATAAAACATTGATAATTCTCTATTAGATAAGCATAGGAATATTAAAGAAAAAATGTTGTACTTATCTTTATTAATCTGTTGACTAGAGTTGGATATGTATAAATCGAAAGCTTTCTTTAAATTGACCACCTCTCAAATTTCAACAACTCCCACCAAAGAAGTATTGTCTAAAAACTGAAGGTGAGATTATGAATTAATATCTCAAACCCAAGACCAACCCTATCTGCATCCATTCACTCTTTAGTGCTTAAGCATTCTCCCTAAATATTTTTCCATTAGGGTGAAGACATACAAAGATATATGATCACCTTGGCAAAGTCCCTTGGAATCATAAAAGAGAAGAGAGGGGATACCATTAATAAAAATATAGAAGGGAGGAGAAACCACTTAACTCATAACATAGTTAATCTACCTTGAACAAAAGACCAAAATTTGTTAAAACATTCTCAAGGAATGACCATCTGACCTTGTCATATGCCTTCTACATGTCCAACTTGATGAACACACTTATATCTCTATAACTAGACATAGAATGAAGAGCATCAATAGAGACAATAATACCATAAAGGATCTAACACCCTTTCACAAAGTCACCCTATTTAGATGATATAATAGAGACCAAAATTTGCTTCAAGCATTCTACAATTTTTTTGGTAATTATCTTGTATGTAACATTGTAATGGGAAATAAGGTGAAACAAATCAAAATAATTTATCTCCTCTTTTTTAGGAATTAAGTTCAAGAGGGTAGAATTTATAACCTTAAGCAACTACTTATTATCTTGGGACTCATGAAGGAAAACCATCTTGATACTAGTGGACTTTTCTTTCTTCATCTAAAGGAAAACTTTCTCTAGCTCTTAAAATAAAATTAGTATTGTGAGAAAATTGTTCATATCCTCGTCAATAAAATGGGGAATAGAATCCAAAATTTATTGTTCCTCCTCCAAAGAACTAGGGCCACTTCCATGAATAGGAAAGAAAAATGTAGGATAAATTCCCTAGAAATTTCTTGGAAAGAGGAAAGGTGACCTACTTAAGTTCAGATGAGAGATGATTTAACATTACCAATTCTCCTTTCTTTGATGGAATCATGGAATAAATATGAATTCTTATATCTCTCTTGGAGGTAGTTGATTCTTGATTTTTTATGAACCAAAATATCTCCTCTTAGAGCTCACATTCATTAAGCTCCTTGGCCATTACATATTCCTTAATTTGGAAAGTGATGCCATCCAATATTTCTTTCATCTATAATTTTTTCCAAAAGATATTTTGAAAATGATATTTGTTCCAATATTAAGATTGAACTTAACAAATTGAAGTCTCCTAAAGAAAGAATACATAGATGTACTAGCTGAAGGCTTCCACTCCAACCACCAAGTGACCATACAATCATGAATATCTAGATCATTCGCCCATGTTAATTGAAACTTGAAAAGAGGATGTTTTGGAAGGGAAAATAAAAAAGAGAAATTGTTAGGCCAATGATTTCATCCCTTCCATTATAAAATACCAAAAGAAGAGACCTAGTTGTTACTAATCTAATAGTTAAAGACCAAAAACCTATTTGGAAGTAGGTTTGTATCTTCTATTATTTCAATTAGAAAATCTATCACTTGTTTTAGCATCCACTAGTTTGAGAAAAGATAAATTTATCTTGAATATATTAGAAGAGGGCTCTAGTCGACTAGATCCTCCAAATTTCTCATCAAGGTTGAGAATAGATTTAAAATTCCCACTAAAATTTGAGTGTCATAACCCAAATTTTATTGCATTTAAATTATAATACAATAAATTGAATTATTAAGGAAATTCAATATGTCGAATGAAATTTTTTGATATTTTTAAAAAAGTTTGAAAGAAGTTGATCGTCGTTTGACTATGTGATCTTTTGAACTATCTTATACTTAATCATGATTGAACATTATTGATGATCTATGTAAGTGCAAGTGTGTGCAATTGCAGGATAACAGGTTGAAGGACAAGAAAACTGTTGAAGTAGGATCATTTAGCCGGATTGAATGGTAAGCTTGATGGAATATGGGTGCACACACCACTAATGGCATGATTTTTGCATTTGAAATTTCCTATAGAAGATTTTATTGACTTGATTTGAATTGATTTAATGATTGAAAAAAAGGGCTTGTGGAACATTAAACATATGATTTCATATTCAAATTGTCTATCTTGATCTTGTGTGTGTTCGAATTTGAAAGAAAAAGATAGCATGGTTAAACACATAAATGAATGTATGTATTTCAAAAAGGCTTATTAAAGGATAAGAAAAAACACTTCATTTAAAAATTATTGTTCGAATAAATTAAAGTTCATTCTTATTTAAATAGTGGTATATGTACATACAAACATATATATACAAATAAAAATATATATATACATATGTATATGTATATACACACACATGCATATATATAAAAGAACATACAAATGTGTGCAAATATATATATACATATATATATATATATATATATATATATGTATGTATATATTTATATTCCTTAAAAATCGAATATGGATCAAAATTATAAAATTGATACTGTTGATTTCAAATAAAATCAAATGAGGACATAATTGCGAGTGGTCTTTATTCAAAATTAAGGCCAAGCTAATTAAATTTGAATAGTGGGGCAGAAAATTAATGCTCGCTGCTATGAATGAAATGGCCCCATATTGATGCGAACAGGTAAAGAAGGAAAATATTTCCATTTTGAAAGGGAATCACTGGCAAAAATTAAGTAGTGGCGACGAGTATCCAAGAGGAAAAATAAGGCAATTGACTCGACAGTGTTGGAAACCGAAGGAAAAAGCTGAGGAAAAGCTTTGGTCTAGAGGTAAATCGACTTTGTTTACAACCATGCTTGATATTTCAGTAATCTCTATCTGAAACTTGAAATTCTCTTTCAGCATGTTGATTCTTTTAGAATCAATGGTACATTATTAAATATCTTTAAGATGCAAGTGTGTTTGGCTTATAACCGGGTTATTTTATGTAAGATTGATAATTTTCTTTATTTTCTTGTTCTATGATACCAGGGCCTTATCGACCCTTCTTGGATGTTTTAATCTGTGCATTTTACACTCTATCGGCATGCTAGTCAAGCTTGGCTGAGATATTCTTGTCGTATCGTTATCGACTATCTTTGTAATTTCTTGCATGTGAGTTATTTAGCCATTTTATGGCTATTCAAAAAAAATCCGAATAGTAGAAGTCCTATGTTATTTGAAATGATGTATTAAAATCGTTGAACGTTCCCTTAGGGAACAACTGTATTATCACTATTATTCTTTTCATAGTATTTGTTTCCCATGTCGGTTAGGCCGAATAATGGATGTCGCACCCTTTGGGTGTATGGATTAGATTAAAATCACAGATAAATAGAAAATCATTGTTGTTGTTTAAGTAAGTCGCATCATTCACCATGATTTTGATGGAGGAACAAATATATATTGTTTCATTCTTGCATTATGTGTATCGATCTGTAAGATCAACTAACTACATGTTATTGATCATAGGTAAATTCTTGCATATCGAGCTATATATGCCATTAAAAGGCATTCATCAAAGGTCGACCATTGATATTATTTATGGTAAAGCTGAACAATTATTCGATTGCTAGTCATTCTTTGGAACAAAAAATGGCTTGAATATTTATTCTTTTTCTTGCAGTCACTAATAGAAAACACGGGTTTTTCTATAACCCTAGAAATAATGAAATTGTTTCAAGACTCTCTTATGTTTATTTTAGTCTTAAAACGACATGCATGTCTTTCAATTTATTTAATTGCACAAAGAGTACTAGTATTGTTTAAATATTTGAATACTAGAATGATGGAAATGTTGCTCATTTGAATGTTGTACTAGATAGCCTGAAATTGTTAATGAAACATATAAGCACAAAAACTTGTAAACTTCTACAAACAACATTATTTTGCTACAAACAACATTGTTTTGCTATAAACAACGTTGTTTTTCTACAAATAGCATCTTTTTGCTGCAAACAAAATCGTTTTGTTGCAAACAACATCGTTTTACTACAAACAACATCATTTTGCTGCAAACAACATCATTTTACTATTAAAAAAAATATTTATTTTGCTACAAACAACATCATTTTGCTATAAAACAACATTTATTTTGCTACAAACAACATTATTTTACTACAAACAACATTGTTTTGCTACAACCAACATTGTTTTGCTACAACCAATATTGTTTTGCTACAACCAACTTTGTTTTGCTACAACCAACATTGTTTTGCTACAACCAACATTGTTTTGCTACAAACAACGTCATTTTGCTATTAACAACATTTGTTTTGACTATAAATAGCATTTTTTTTTCTACAAACTTTTTTTTTTTCTACAAACAACTTTGTTTTGCTACAGACAGCATATCAGTAAGTAAGAACTATTTAAACAGATTTGTTCTCATTTCTTGAAAGGAAAATTTATATCTTGTATTACTAACAAATGATATGTCAATCTGTAACATTATTTTGAATGGAAGTAATCTGTTATAATGGTTTTTATTTAAAAAATATATGCACAAAATAATAACTTAAGTTGACACATATATGTGTATGCACATAGACCTTTGTCTACATACATACGCATACTTGTGACGTATCTTCTTTTGTTACTTATTAATTTCATTCTTAATTGAATACTGAATTACATTGAATGTAATCATGTGAAATATGTATGAATTGAATGGATAATGTATTGATCAATTCCATTTGAATCATTTTTCTAATTTTATTTGAGTTGAGGAAATAAGTAGACTGAATTACTTTTCCATAGATATGTGTGAAAGAATATTCTCTTGTTTGAATAAAACAACAACACCTAAGTAGACTAGAGCACCTCAAGGTAGATGTTAGAGGGTAGATAGTTGCTATGGAATAACTATGTTGTTGAAAGTTACCTTCTGGGACGGGTGTCAAAATGGAGTTCAAAGAGTATAGGTTTTTTCTTTATCCAAAACCTATCATTTGTTGTTGCACAACTTAATTTTTATGCTTGGCCAAGCAATTAGCCCATTATGTATGTATGGACTTTGTGATAACACTCTTTTCCATTCCTAGCATAGATCTTGCATTTTCTAATCATAGATAGAGATGCATGTTGATGTATGGGCATGCATCAAATTCCACCTTGTAGATTTTTCTCTTGCTAAACTTTCCATGCAGGGTCTGGTATTCTTCAAGTTGGAATAATTTAGAGGAAGCATAAGCTTCATGGTTGGGCAATAAAGTGCTTCAACCATGTTCTCGTTCACTAGTGGAGGCAAGCGTCGAGAGGAAACCTTGGCTGTTTTTATGATTATCATGGTCTAAGATGTAACCTCGATGTAAAATTTATATATTGTATTGACTTTGTGGCCCTATGAGCCAAGTCAACTTGGATATTGTAATTGACATTGAAATTGAATAATATATATTTGACTCATTTTAATTAGACATGTGTTTGTATGATTGAAAATAGTTGTTTAGTTATGTATTTTTAAAATTAAATATTCATAATGTCATATTTCAATAATATAATTAAGTAATAATTAGAATGGGTTATTACATTTGGTATCAAAGCATAGAGTTCAACTCTAGGCCTTTTGAGTCCACAATAGCCATGAATAGGGGATAGTTGACCCTTGAACAAATTGAGTTGTCCTAAGGATTGACCAAACTTGGATTGAATGCAAGTATGGGAAGGTCTAAGTCAAGAAGAAAGAAAGGGAAGAATGTTAGGACCTCGAACAAGAAAGTCATATTGGAAGAAAACACCAAGATTGAGGTTCAACCCGAGATTCCCGATGATGATACTCTAGCTCAAGCCCTCACTCGACTTAAGTTGGAGAGGGGCAAGAAGATTGGGGAGTCGAAGCGAACTCCTAAGATTAAGAAGCTTTTTGCAATCAGAGATTAACCCCTAGGGTGTGGACCAAACACACCCTTATTAACTAAAGAGGAAAAGTAAAGCCTGCATGCTCAACCCTCCTCTTCTAAGAAAATTGATGTAAATTATGACGAGGACCCATAGGAGTGTCCTCTCTCAAAGAATGAGAAAACTAACTAATGTAACAAGAAGCTTTTGTAAATAAGGGTCTATTGAACCACACTTAATATAAATAAAAGCAAGGTGTTGTTTTTGGTGTGTTCAAATGAAGAACTCCAAAATATGTTTATTGTGCATGAATGTGTATGTATTCAATGAATAAGTGATATATGCATGTGTATGTAATGCTATGTATAATAAGAACATTTACTCATAGAACCTAGTGTTAAGTTATGATAGACATGAAATGTGATGCAAGTCGGGTGTGAGTTAGTATGGTGACCACCAAGCAAGAGACGAGTGGTAGTGGGTCAGACAACAAACCAAACAAGAGGTTGGAACAGATTCTAGAGCTTTTGAACAGGCAAGAGGCTCGTATGGATCACATATATAGAACATGAGGTTTGAGTGGCACACAAGGACTAGGTTCACAGGAATGAAGAAGTCAATTAGGGGGATGCTGGTCGAGGATAAGGCCCTCAAGGTCAAATTGAGGAAGAACTTGGAAAATATCTCAAAAGAGTAGCACCGCCTAAGTTTGATGGTAAAGTCATTAGAGCAAGAGCTGGGGCATGGATCATAGAGATGGATAAATACTTTGGACTTCGTAACCTATCAGACCAAACCAAAGAGACATAGGCTACATATCAGCTTTCAGGAGAAGCACCTACTTGGTGGGACAATGAAAAGTCAAAAAGGAATCTTCAACCCACTAAGATTACTTGGGAACTCTTCCTCCAATATTTTAGAAAGAGATGGTTATCACAGCTCTTTTTTGACAAGAAGGTGACAAAATTCCAAAACCTAGCTCAAGGGAGCATGATTGTCACCTAATATTGGGAAAATTTCACCTCTACTGAAGTACGTACCCCAGTATTAGAGAGACAAACATTTTTGTATCCAAAAGTTCATATTGGGGATTAGACCCCACATTGGAGCAAAAGTGGACATGCATAATCCTCTCACCGTGAATTTTTTTTCCTAAAGGCCACCAAACATGAACAAAAACTACAGTAGTTATCCAACCTCTATAACAATTCAAATCCTAAGTCGCAATTTGGGAACAAGAAGTTTCATAAAGGAGACAAGAACCATCAGATCTGTAATCTCAAGAGGGGAAGTGAGTCGCAAGAGAAAGGTGAAGGTGGTAATGGTGGAAAAAGAAAGAAGGAAAATAATAACAAAGGAAAAGATGACCAAAGGTAGAAGGGCTTTAGAGAGGACAAGCCAAGAGATCGCAAGGGGCCTTGCGATGGGTGCTATAATTGTGGAAGCGATCATTATGCCTCAAATATTCCATAGCGATTGAAGTCATGAAGGGAAGGAAACTATTAGTAGTCTCAACATCATCAGATCCACGTTGTAGTGGATAACAAGTAAGCAGAGTATCAGGCTTCATCAATACAGCTGACAAGTAAGCTCTATGACCGAACTGTCTCTTTTAATTAATACCAGAGTTGTTGAATGTTTCATAGACTCTAGAGTAATAACCAAGGTACCTATTAGACCTGTATACATGGAAAATTCATGGACATTCTAGTATGGAAATTGAGCATATCGGAGGGTAGATACCTATCTCTTTTGCAGAGAGTTAGAGCTTCCAACCTTCCAGACCCAAGTCAACATGTATGTGGAACCCTTAGGCTCATACGATGTAATTTTGGGAATAAATTGGTTAATTGAGCATAAGGATATAGTGAACTGTGAGGATAAGGTAGTTAGTTGTCTGGATGATTATGGGAATCCAATCAAGATTTGTGGGATGCAAAGACCCTTAGAACTTAGGCAGATCTCTGCTATGCAGCTTAAAAAGGCTCATCGGAAGGGATGTGCTATTTATGTTGTGCATATTAGTAACCTTGACAACAAGAAACCATATCTAGATGACTACCCTATTCTCAAGGAGTTCTGAGATGTATTCCCTAATGAATTCATTGAGTTACCTCTAAAATATGAATTTGACTTCTTTATTGACCTTGTACTAGGAGTCGAGCCTCAATCCAAAGCACCTTATCGAATGACCACCACTGAAATCTATGAGTTGAAGGCCCAATTAATGGAATTATGGAACAAAGGGCTCATAAGACCCAGTGTGTCTCCTTGGGGAGAACCAGTTATATTTGTGAAAAAGAAGGATGGAACCTTGAATCTATGTATAAACTATTGGATGTTGAACAAGGTGACCATCAAGAGTTGATATCCACTCCTGAGGATCAATGAGTTATTTGACTAGATGAAGGGAGCAACAATGTTCTCCAAAATTGATCTTAGGTCTGGATACCATCAGTTGAGGATAAAGGAAGAAGATATTCCGAAGACTGTCTTGTGAACTCGGTATGGACATTACGAGTTCATTGTGGTATCTTTTGGTTTGACCAATGTACTTGCAGCTTTCATGAACCTCATGAATAGTGAGTTTAGAGACTGTTTGGATGATTTTGTTTTGATTTTCATTGACGACATCTTAGTTTACTCAAAGTTTTTTGAAGAGCATGATAGGCACTTGAGGATATTTTTACAATGACTGAGAGAAAATAATTTTTTTGGGAAGCTATCTAAGTGCTCATTTTATCAAGACAAGGTGCACTACCTAGGCCATATTATTTCAGCTAAGGGAGTCTCTATAGACCCTGAGAAGATCAAGGTGATCGTGGAATGGTCGGTGTCTCAAAATGTGTTAGAAGTCTATAGCTTCATGGGCCTCATAGGATACTATAAAAAGTTTGTGCAAGGGTTCTCCCAAATTGCATATCCAATCACATCACTCCAAAGAAAGGGGACATAGTTTGAATGGATTGAGAAGTGTGAACAAGCATTCCAACTCCTGAAGGAGAGGTTCACAATAGCACCAGTGTTGACCATCCCTGATCCTAATGGAAGATTCATTGTAATCACATATGCTTCAAGAGAGGGATTGGGAATAGTACTTGTTGGTGTAAATAAAGTCTTGCACCTAGTTCATTCATTACTAGGGGATTTATTTACACATGTTAAGTTTACATACGTCCTAGGAAGGAATATTTCTAGAAGGTGTTAGTTGGCATTAGTTGTTATCTTATCTTTTGACTTGTAACACATGTGAACCTAGGTAAGTGTGATTAGTTGTCTCATGTCATATGATTAAGACACTTGTCATAATCTTATGACATCTTGCATCTCACCTTGGCTATATAACCAAGGGGTCTCTCATTGTACATCACAATCATATCATTGAATCATATTGATAAGAATACAATTCATTCTTATTACATTCCATTCTCTCTTTTTGTGCTTTCCATTTGGTCTCAAGATCTTGGTAGCCATAGCCAATTCTAATATGGTATTAGAGTGGGTTGGGTGCCATTGGAAAGTCTTTTTCTGAAGAGAGAAATACTAGATTTGGGGGTGTTCCATTTTTGGCTCTTTATTTCAGGTTCAAATCAGAGCTTTTTGGTGCAAATCTAAGCTCGCCATTATGTCTGAAAGCTTCGAGAAAGTCAATTTTTCCTTTTGTTTCATCTAAATCAGACATTCGAGGCCAAATCTATGAGGGTTTGATGTTGAAGAGTGGTTGGCAGATCTAGAAGGTAGCTACAATTTTGGAGCATTTTGGGTCAAACCTGACCCTACCATTGCGTCCAGAAGGGCCAAAAACCCTAAGATCGACTGCCAAATCATTGAATTTTGAGCAGTTGTCTAGTGATGCAAAAAAAATTGCCCAGGGATCCATACGACCCCCAGGTTGTCATAAATGCAAAGGCCCATCACAGATTTGAGTACACAATACTCTGTACTTCTAAAGTATTGTGTGGGCCCCACACTACCCCATGCAACACTGAGTGGCACGGGTAGTAGGATTCGTCGCTGCTACATAAGCGGGCCAATCATTCAATACCTAACGACCATACAAATAAAGTTTGGCGAGGTCACTTCATAAATACCGATGATCACAAAAAATGAATTCTGAAAAACTTCCAGCAATCAGCAATCATCTAAAAATTTTGGTGGCATAAAGAATATTCCTTCTAGATTCCAATGGTTGGACCGAGCACACGACGGTTTGAAACACGTCAAAAATAAGCCTGCATAATCAACATATTCTTGCTAGAGGGAATATTCTTTCTTGAAGGACGGTAGAACATCAATTTTAATCAGTCGAATTGCTGATGTCATCATTGCATCAATGATGATGTCAGCACTAGTTTGAAATTTTTCTAGCCCCACTCTATTGGAGTTTCTAATTTTGCAGTTCAACTTCAGGTGACCATAACTCAATCATTTTGACTCCTTTTTTTGAGATTTTTTTTTTAATTTGGGATCATTTTCATGCTCTACACGGTTGTGCAATCAAGTTTTGGTTTTTTTGATTGGTTTTTTCATAAATTGCAGATTTTCACATGTGTTGTTGCTTCGTCCTCATTTTAGGAACTTCGAGAGCTCATATCTTGCTCCTATGGTAACATTTTTGGGTGCAATTTTTTTTGAAAGTGCATAATTTTTCATGTAATTTTTAGTGGTATGATCATATTGATCTCATTTTGTACCAAAATTTTTACTTGATTATGTGGCCTATTTTGGCATCTATAAGCACTAGGATCAAGTCTAGCTTGTTGTTTTTGGCATCTAGCAATTGTAAACACACTAAATATAAAGTGACAAATCATATATTGGTTGGGGAGATTTCTTGATTAAGTGATTTAGGGGGGTCTCTTGGTGCATTGCTTTGATCTATTTGTTTTTGCTCTCTTGTTTCCATGGATCATTCTAAGGTTCCTTTTCTCACAACATATAATTATTCAACATGGCATCAAGATGCATGGACTATTCTAATGATTGAAGGTCACTCTCTATATGTTGAAAATAAGGTACTTGAACCTACTGATGATGAGAAAAAGTTAAAATGGATGATCAAACATACCAAAGCTCTTGGGTGTCTTCGTAAACTAGTTTCTCAATATTTTTTGTTCCAAATTGAGTCATGTAAAAATTCTCATGAAGCTTGGGAAAAATTGGGAACATTGTATGGCACTACAAATGAAGTAACAGGCTATCAAATTGATAATGAACTGATGAGCCTTGATCCTAAGAACTTTGACAACATCCAGGACTACATTACTAAGGTTAATGATCTAAGAGAGTAGTGTAAAGCATGTGGAATTGATAACAAGGACATTCAGTTGGTCTACAATACAATGAACAAACTTGGTCCTGATTATGCTTCTTTTGTTTCTAGCTTTCATACTATAGATTGACTATGGGGGACCTGCATATACTACAACTTCATTTACATCATTTTCTAAGATGTTGACACATGAGCAACAAAAGCTTATCTCAATGGGTCTCATCAAGACTTCTCAATCTTAGGCATTGTTGGTTAGTTAGGTGAAAGAATCAAAATCAGATAAGAAATAGAAGAAAGCAAAGAATAATCCACATTTAGATCAAGCAAAGAAAAAATCCTCTTCTAAAGGGGAATCATCTAAGAAGGAGAGGCCTTTTGTGCATATTGCAAGAAGGATGGACATGAAGAACACTATTGTTATAAGAAGGATGTTGATGAATTGAAAAAAATTCTCAAAAGGAATCACATTGATTTGCCTTCTAGAATGTTTGAATCTCCTCCTCCTTCAAAACAGTCTAAAAAGGACAAAGGTCAAGCATCAACATCAGGAAATAAAGGACAAGCTCTTTGTGCTTTTTCAAGTCTAGGATCAGGGAGATGGATTCTAGATTCAGGAGCATCTCATCATATGGAATCTTCGTAGTCTATATTCTCTTCATTTTAGCCTTGTACTATGTCTCCTATCTTGATGGGAAATAATACATATATGAGTGTAACAGGGAAGGGATCTATTAGTTTTTGGAACAACACTTTTCAGGATGTTTTGTGTGTTCCTCATTTGACGAACAATCTTCTTTCCATATATCAGATTACACATGGTGGAGATGGGAGGATTGTGGAGTTCACACCTGATTCAATCATCATTCGAGACTTAGAGAGTAGAGAGATCATTGCTACTAAGGTAGTTGATCATTCATCCTAGTTGTATACCTTTGTAGATTTTGCTTCTAATGGTGACATTATTCCTTTGGTTGTTGATCATATGAACCATGATTTAGAGGAGACATTTGGCTTCTTGAACTTAGGAGATCTCACATCAGATCCAGTTCTTGAGTCATGCATTTCATCTCCTCCATCTACTGTTGCAGTTGATGATGCTTGTGATTCCACAATTTTGGCTCCTTGTGATTTAGTGCAACATGACATACATTGTCTTTCATATTTGGCTACTTTGGATGGCTTCTCGATAGATATTTCAGACTTGTTTGTGGAGTCTCATCTTGCAGATTTGGGATACATCATTGATGGCATTCATCTTCTCTTTGATGAAGATTCTCCTTCTTCAGTTATGGTGAGGGAACACCTTGACCCTCTTGTTCATTCTCTACATGATCATTCTTCGTAGTTTGACGTGAGTGTGGATACTTTTGGACACCATTTGGAGGAGGCTTCTTTGTCTTCAGAGGGGATATCACTATCTTTGGATTATGTTCTACATTCATCTCTACTAGATGTTGGATTGTCCTCTTCAGTAGAGTGGCCTAGAACGCCTATTTGGGGTGAGTCAGCTTTCAACATTGACATGGAGACACTTGAGCATGTTTCAGAGATATCATACACCATCCATCATCTTGACATCTTGCATACATCCATGGTTTTGTTTCTTCCTAAGGGGAGGAATGTTGTTTGATGCTTTTGGATCATCTACAACATTCAATGTTGAGCTTCTACCATCATTGCAGGAGACTCGACATTGAGGGGGGGTTGCATTGTCTCTCTTCTTCTTCTCTCTTATGGTGGGGCCTTTTTCCTCACATGGGGTTTTAACCTTCTCATGCATCATTGAGAGCATTTCCTTTTTGTATTTCATCTCTCTTTTGGGGAGGATTTTTTTCCCATTGGGTTTTCTCCTTTTCTCCGATTGTGAGAGATTTCTTTTGCATGTATATGGGTACCTAACATGGCCTAGTAGTCGGGACCCATTCTTGCATATTTGTGTCATTTTCATAATAATCTGCTACTCCCTAAGTTGCACTTAAGGGGGGTGTTGGTGTAAATAAATTCTTGCACCTATTTCATTCATTACTAGGGGACTTATTTACACATGTTAAGTTTACTTAGGTCCTAGGAAGGAATCTTTCTAGAAGATGTTAGTTGGCATTAGTTGTTATCTTATCTTTTGACTTGTAACACATGTGAACCTGGGTAAGTGTGATTAGTTGTCTCATGTCATATGATTAAGGCACTTGTCATAATCCTATGACATCTTGCATCTCACCTTGGCTATATAACCAAGGGGTCTCTCATTGTACATCACAATCATATCATTAAATCATATTGATAAGAATACAGTTTATTCTTGTCACATTTTATTCTCTCTTTTTGTGCTTTCCATTTGGCCTCAAGATCTTGGTAGCCATAGCCAATTCTAACAGTACTAATGCAGGATGGACAAGTGGTAGTGTATGAATCAAGGAATCTTAAACAACATGGGTGAATTACACACCACATGATTTAGAGGCTGCAATAGTTCATTTCTTGCAAATGTGGAGGCATTATCTCTTAGGGAAGCCATTTGAGCTCAAGACAAATCACTTGGGATTAAGATACATTTTTACTCAACCAAATCTTAATGCACAACATAGAAGGTGGTTGGAATTCCTTAGTGAGTATGACTTTGGAATTGAGTATATAAAGGGAAAAGAGAATAAACTTGTTAATGCTCTTAGTAGACGTAGACATCTGGAAACCATGATCTCGACAAGGTCTAATCTAAGACAATAGGTGATACAACATTTTCCAGGGGATGAGCACTACAAAAGAGTGAAGAGCACCCTAGCAGAGAATTCATCAGATCATCGGTTCAATGGGTATGAGATCGAGCTAGATGGAATTTTGAGATACCAGAGAAGAATGTACATTCCAAACTCTAGAGTTGAGGAAGTTGGTTCTAGAAGACATTCATAATGCACCTTATTTAGGACACCCCAGAGTATCTAATAATTGAAAACTCTATACTTTTGGCCTAAACTCAAGAAGGATGTAGTAGAGTACATAGCCAGATGTTTAGAGTGCCAGCGAGTCAAGGCTAAGCGTGCACATCCAATGGGGATATTTTATCCTCGTGACATTCTTGATTATAAATGGAAAGTGATCAGTATGGACTTTGTATAGGGGTTATCTTTGATCAAGAATCAACATGATGTTATCTTGGTTGTGATTGATAAGTTGACCAAGATGACACACTTCATTCTAGGAAACCTTAAAGATGGATCATTGACCCTAGCCAATAAATTTTTCCAGGAGATCTTTCACTTGCACAGAGTGTCAGAGACTATCATTACTAATAGAGACACCTGAATAACCTCAAGATTTTGGATGACCTTGAATGCCACATTGGTAACCAGGTTAAGTTTCAGCTCAGCTTATCATCCTGAGACTGAAGGGCAGAAAAAGAGGGTGAATTAGGTAGTTGAAGACCTC
>VDFB02295359.1:0-16003 GCA_007258455.2 Sequoia sempervirens | reverse complement strand
AAAACCCCTAGCCTTAAGTATTTTAAAGACTAGGAAATCTAAGATATTATGCAATCCTATTTTCATGCGTAATAATATGATGCAACAATGGAAATACAAGATGAATGACTCACTTGTGATGATCTCTAATCACCCCAAGTGAACTCTAATGATTTTTATACCTTCCTTAGGTTGAATGTAAAGTGACAATGGAAGATGGAATCACTTAAAAAACAAGTATTTAGAATTGAATTGATCACTAATTGCATCTTCCCAACCTATAATCCATCAATGTGATTCACCATAGGCATCCATGATCAACCCTTGACAATGCTAGATCTTGAAAGAAAGTGAGCTTGAAGACCTAAAAAATTTTCTAATGCTACTCCAATGCTTCAAGTTTTCCTACTTTTGGAATTGAAATTCTCTTGTGAAAGATTGCTTAAATATTCTTGATGTTGAATGCTTGCTTAAAGTGCTTAGAGATATGCTTAGATTGTAAAAAATGATTTAGAAGCTTTATTTTATAGGCATTATCACTTAATTGACTATTATCTAGATCTCAAAGGTTGACATTCACCAAAAACATGAATTAAATTGATGAATTCTTGCTCAAATTTGAAAAATACCACAAATGGGACTCATTCACCACCCTTGGAAAATGGGTCCCACCAAAGGGGACTCCTTTTCCCAAGGTGGCGAATGAATCCCACCTAAGGTTTTTGAGGTGGGTTTTTGGGATTTGAATGTTTTAAATTATTTTTGTCAGGGTTTAAGTGATTTTATATATTTTTTAGTGGAATAAGCCTCAAGATCCAAAATAATGGGTCCTAGGGGCCTATAAATGATGATTTAAAATGGTAATGAATGCAACGGTTCCCAAGATAGATCTAGATTAGATGAAGGATTATACTATCTCCAAGAAGGGAGTAGAACATTAGTGGTAACATGTATGGAAATGGAAATGACAATGCTTGAGAAGTTGATATGTAATGCAGTAGTGCATTGAGTTGAATTGGATGATTAAATCAATTGTAATGTAAGGGTATGTGTAGGATCTTCATGGAAAAAATAGGCCCTTAAGTGGCAAAAAATTCAGAAAAATCAGTGTTTGGCAACTTGACATAAAAATATGAATAAGTTATCTATATTATTTCAAAAGTATGCAAGAATAGAAGCTGTAGAAAATTGAATTTAGTTTCTAAACTACTAGGTTTATTTCAAAATAAATAAAACCTATTTGGTGAAAATTTGAAATTTCAATGTAGTAGTACTTAAATTTTAGGGAAAAAATAAGAAGTAGGTGTCTGTCTAACCATACTAACCATAATAAAATGATAATATTTTTTTTATAAGATTTTATATATAAGCAGAGGACTCATGTTTGGATGTGATGCATATTTTTTTGCAATTTTTTTCAAAGTAAATAATTAATTATGGATTTTTTATTACAACTTTTAAAAAATATAAAAACTCATATGTCTAACCACCTTAACCTAGTTAAAACTTCATGAAATTTATTTTTTATTTTTTTAATCCTATAGTATGTGAAGCATAGAATGTGACACATGTTTTGGATTCAAAAAATGTGATATCGTTTGAAAGTTATAGATGTTTTTCAATCAACCTATCAATCAGGACTTTAGTCATAATTCTAATAGAAAATAAATAGTAATTATTTATTAAATTCAAATTAAAGTATAATTTATATTGGTGGAAAGCTAATAATGTCCTCTAAAAATCATTTTTTGTTTCATTAATTTTGAATAAAAAAAAGTCGTCAACCACATACCCTGCAAATACCCATAATATTGCTACTTTTTGGCCCATCATGATCCTGCACATACCCGTAATGTTGTTAGATATGATATGTGAAAAGATGCCTAAAAGAGCACAACTTTGAACTTCTATGTAATTTACATTTTACTATAATATAAGAGGTCTCTACTTTGGTATGTGATTTTTTTCCTGAGAGGGTTTTCCCATGTAAAATCTTGCATTCTTTCTTTGTTGTGTATTCTATTATTCATGAATGTGCATCTTTATGTTCTATAATTGCAATTTTTGAAATATTTTTTTTGTATCTCTCTCCTAAAGTTAAGCTTTAAGAAGGCTTATTTTGTACTTTTCTTTCCTTTTAGTTGGTATTAGAGCTTAGATAGCTTTGTTGTCCTTGTGGGTAAGATGGTTTTTTGTGTTGATCTTGTTCAGTGGGAGTTTTGCAAAGAAATATGGTTGTAAGCCTATTGTAGATTTAAGATGGCAATCACATCTAGAAGAATAGAAATTGAGAAGTTTAATGGTGGCAATTTTGAGTTGTGGAAACTCAAAATGGAAAATTTTCTCATAGACCAAGAGTTATGGGATGTAATTTCCTCTAACAAACCATGAACAACCTCACAGAATGACTAGAATGCAAAGGACTAGAAAGCCAAGGTTTTGATTATACTATGTTTGTCTGATTAAGTTCTCTTGAACATTCATGAAAAGAAGACAATGAAATTTTTGTGGAAGAAGTTTGGTGACATTTATCAAGGGAAGTCTCTAGTAAATAAGTTATTCCTAAGAAAGAAGTTGTATTTTTTGAAGGAGGAAGGAGCTTCTGCTGCAAATTATTTAAAAGGTTTAACATGATCATTGCTTAGTTAGGGTTTGTTGGTGTGAAGATAAATGACAAGGATCATTGTGTGCTCTTGTTGTGTTCACTACCTAACACATGTGATCATTGGTAATGGCTATTGGGAGTATAAAAACCATGTTCAAGATGGAAGATGTGGTTGATTCGCTGTTGTCAAAGGAAATGTGAAGGAATTATTTTGAGATGGCCAAGGAAGCCCTTGATATTCGAGGTAGACTAAAGGAGAAAGGGAATAAGAAAGAAATGAATTTTAAATCCAAGTTGGAGGTGAGATTAGAGTCTCCTGGTAAAAATTCCAAGGTGAAATGCTAGAATTGTTGGAAAACTAGACACATCTGAAAAGATTGTAAAGAGGAGGAGAAGAAGAAAAATAAAATAGCTCTTCAAAAAATGAATCTTCTTAGAGTGATGTAGATGCCTTCATAGTAGCATTGGTGACTCATCCATTAGATTATATTTGGCCAATTGGCTCAAGTTCATCCTTTTACATGAGCTTTCATAGAGGTTGGTTCTCAAAGTATGAAAAGTATGCTGGTGGAAGGACAAATTTGGGACATGATCCTCACCTGGAAATTGTGGGTCATGGAAGAGTCAAGATTTGGTTTCCTAATGGAAGAATAAAGGGAATTTATGATGTGATACATATACTAGGTCTAGCTCAAAATTTACTTTCTGTAAGTAAGCTTAATGATGTTGGTGTGCAAGTCTCTTTCTCAAATGGTGTTTGTAGAATGACTAGAGGCTCTATGGTGCTAGCTAAGGGTGCACAAATTGGAACTCTATATAAGTTGGATGCATGTGCAATACAGTGTAATAGTGCTTCTGCAAACTCAAGTAAATCACATCATTTAGTGAAAGAAGGTGCCTTTTTTTAGGGTGAAAACTCTTTGGAGATGAAGCTCCCAGTAGAAAAAACAATGTTGTGGCATCAAAGGCTCAACCACATTGGTGAAAAAGGATTAAAATCCTTGAAAAATAAAAGCCTTAAAAAATAAAATCCTAGTTGAAGGGCTTGATGATTGCAATTTTGAGTTTTATTCTTGCGAACATTGCATATATGGAAAGAAAAATTGTGTTTCATTTTATTCTATTCCTCATTAATCTTCTAGAATTTTGGATTATATTCGTGTTGATGTGTTTGGTCCAGTTAATGTTTCTTCATTATTGAAACCTATGTACTTTTTTTATTCATAGATGATTATTAGAGAAGGACATTTATTTGTTTTCTCAAAAGTAAAACTAAAGTTTTTAGTTAGTTTAAGGTATTTAAAACCTTGGAATAGACTCATACTAGTAGGAAAATAAAGTGTTTGAGGATGGATAATGGTGGTGATTTTTGTTTAACATATTTTGATAAGTTTTGCTAGGACCACAAAATTAAAAGGAATAAAAACACTCCTTAAACTCCACAAAAAATGGAATTGTAGAAAGGATGACTAGAATGTTGATGGAAAGGGAGAGAAGTATGTTGAGTAGTGTTGGTCTAGATCAAAAGTTTCGGGCTGAGGCTATAGCTACTGCATGCTATCTAATTAACAAATATCCCACATTGGTGCTCATGGACAAGATGCCTATGGAAGCATGGTCTAGTAAGAAGCCCTCACTGAGACACATTAGATTCTTTGGTTGTGAGGTGTATGTATATGTGCCTAGTGAAAATAGATCTAAACTTGAGAACAAGGCAATAAAACTATGTATTTTCATTGGTTATGGCATTAGTGTGAAAGGGTACAAGATTCATAATCCAATTATAGAGAAGGTGTTATATACCAAAAGTTTGATCTCCCATGAGTTGAAACCTTCTATAGTTGATCTGCAACCAGAGGTGAAAGAAGCAAAAAAAAGACTTACTCCAGATATGGATGAACTATGTACTCCTAGTGGACCTCTTAGTGAGGAGAGCTCAACCAGCTCTAAAAATATTGATCAAGAAGAACCTCAAGCTTGTGAGGAGGTCTATGTGTGTGAAGAAACAACCTAAAAGGTTTGGATATTCTATATTAGATTCTACTTGTTCCTATGCTTTGATTTCTAACACTGGTGAGCCTAGGACTATTAGAGAGGAAATGGGTATATCTACTTCAACCATGAATGAAGAAATGGCATCATTGAAGAAGAATGAAATGTATGATATGGTACCTTTTCCTGAAGGTTGAAATCCTGTTGGATGCAAATGGGTTTTTAAAAGGAAGATTGGTCTAGATGGCAATGTTGAGAAGCATAAAGAAAAGTTGGTCATGAAAGGATATTCCTAGGTTTAAGGGATTCGTTATGGAGAAATATTTTTTGTTATAGCTAAGCTGACATTTATCAAATTTTTGTTGTCACTTGCAATTGTATATGACTTAGAGATTTAGTAGATGGATGTGAAGACATAGTTTCTTCATGGTGATTTGAAGGAAGATTTACATTTCCCAACTAGAGAACTTCATTGAAAAAGGTAAGGAAAACCTAGTTTGTAAATTAAAGAAGTCTTTGTATGGTTTAAAGTAGTCGCTTGGAATGTGGTGCCAAAATTTTGACACCTATGTGTTGTCTTTTGGATTTTTGAGATCAAAGTCTGATCATTATGTTTACTTCAAGATTGAAAGTGGTCATCTTCTTATTATTTCCATGTATGTGGATGACTTGTTTGTCCTTGGGAATAGTAAAGGAAATTTTTCTAAATTAAAATATCAACTATCAGCATAGTTTGAAATGAAAGAACTACGTTCATCTGGGTATATTCTAGGGATAGGAATTAGAAGGGATAGGGGAAATAGAAAATTTTGTTGCTGTAATTAATATTTAATTACACATTTGCATAAGTTTACTTAGGCATATTTTATTCCTAAGTTATAGGATATTATCTTTATCTTTTGAGCTATCTTGTTGCTCAAGATAAGATTAGGTTTATGCATCTTTTCTTTTATAAAGAAAATCATTATCATGTAATTATTGAATTCCTAAATAATATTATGTTGCACATCTTTTTGCAATAGCTCTTCTTTTTCTGATTTTCTCTTTTGTGGAAGGTCTTTTCGGTTTGCAAATCTGATCTTGGTTTCTAACATGGTATCAGAGCCTCGATTTGCAACCCCTTCTCAGATTTTTTGAGAAAATCATTACAGAGTTTGTTTGGGGTTCCTCAAGGGTTTCATGCCTTGAGCTTATTTATGAATCATTTTGGATCATATCTGAGCATTCCATTAAATCCAGAGCTGTTGGAACAGTCAAGTTTGCCTTTCGTTTCATCGAAAAAGGAGTTGTTTGTCAGATCTATGAAGATTTGAAGTTTATGAGGGTTTCCAGATCTGGAGTGTACCTAAAATTTTAGAGCATTTTCAGCCCAAATGGACCTCACTATCACATTCAAAGCACCCAAAAACCCCAAAATCGACTATCAAATTGTCAAAATCAGACACAATGACTCCAAGAGGTAAATTTTTTTATTTTTGGGTCGTACGGCCTAGTACGACCCGCAATCTAATTTTTTTTTTAAGATCTAGAGTTAATGGGCGCCACCGTCAGTTAACTGCTAGTGGTTAACCGCTAGTGGTTAATGCTAGCAGTTAATGCTAGCGGTTAGCCTAGCTGCCAGGCTTAACTCCAAACCCTTTTGGAGGAGTTTTGGTATTTTGGGCATATCGTATGCGTCCGAACTTGGATTTTCAAAAATGAGATATTGTCGAAAAGCTAGTTCTGAGCACTTTCCAGTGGTGCATTTTATTTTATAGTATTTTTCTAATAGCTATTATTTTTTCTGTTTGAAGTCAGATGTGTATTTTGGGCTTCTGAGCTCATAACTCTTTGCCACGATCTCCATTTTTCATCTTCTTTATGGCGTTGGAAATTTATTGAGGAGATCTATCTTGTTGTCCATTCACTTTTTTTTGTATCTATCCCAAGTTTTTCTTTATTCTAGATTTGTCCTGATGGGTGTTTTGGAGATTACTTGGATGTTTTGGTAGTTGGAAAGGTGAAACTTGAACATTTGTACTTCATTTCAGTACCACATCATGTTATTTTATGTTTATGCACATTTAGGATTCTCTTCTTTTACAATCATTGGGTTATTGTAATAAATGAGCTGAGATAAAGTTTCATTCAAGTGGGGTTTCTTGCATAATAAATCTGATCAGAGTGTAGTTTTCACTTTGATCTCCATCTTCATATTGTTTTGATGGCAACTCGTATCATGGGTTATTTGGTCTCCTAGTTTCTTTTGGCCACATTTTTTGCTATAGCTTGACACATGTCGGATTCATCGGTTCACACTTCAGTTGGGATTTTATGTTTCTTGATCGTCATTGGTTTAGTTTCTTCTCAGTTTGAGGGCCATATTTTTATGGTTAATGTTCTAGAGTCTATTTTTGGTACTCCTTCCCATGAAAGAGTTTCAGTCACAGTTTGGCATCAACATCAAGATATACAATTTCTAGATTATGTCATCATCTCATCTCCTATTGCTTCACAGATTCCAGGGTTGTTCCAGTTTGTGAGTTTTCGAGTGTTCCATGGCATCAGGTCTACTGTCACATTATCATGATTCCAGTTTTGGTTTCAGTTGTAGATAGAGGTATCTTGCCTTGCTTTTATATTGTGGTTCTAGTGTTCTTCTAGTGCTTCTTTGCAGTAGTCATCTCATTGTAGGGGGGTTTTTCCCACTGAGTTTTCCTTCTCTACCTCATCTTTGCATTTGTACATGAGTACCTAATCAGGCCTTGTTGATGGGACTCATGTTTGCATAATAATCTGCTTCTCCCTAAGTTGAACTTATGGGGGGTGTTGGTGTAATTAATATTTAATTACACATTTGCATAAGTTTACTTAGGCATTTTTAATTCCTAAGTTATAGGATCTTATCTTTATCTTTTGAGCTATCTTGTTGCTCAAGATTAGGTTTATGCATCTTTTCTTTTATAAAGAAAATCATTATCATGTAATTATTGAATTCCTGAATAATATTATGTTGCACATCTTTTTGTAATAGCTCTGCTTTTTCTGATTTTCTCTTCTGTGGAAGGTCTTTTCGGTTTGAAAATCTAATCTTGGTTTCTAACAAATTTTGGCTCAACTAAAGAAAGTATATAAATACTATCCTAAAGAGATTCAATATGACAAATTGAAAGTAGTTAGTTGTTCTAGTGTTGCAAGGAATGAAACTTTCTATTGAAGATTGTCCAAAATCTCCTACTGAGATGGACATGACCAGTGTGGCTTATGCAAGTGCAATTGGTAGTTTAACATATGCAATGGTCTGTACTAGGCTAGACATTGCCCAAGCAATGGGAGTGCTTAGTCAGTTTATGGCTAATCCAAGAAGGCTGCATTGGGATGTTGTGAAGATATTTTTCAAGTATTTGAAGGGTACTTTTGAGTAATCCTTATGTTATCATGGCTAATCTACTAGATCTTAGAGTTTAGTTAGCATTCGTAGATATGTGGGTTATGATTGGGTAGGGGACATTGACAATAGAAGATCCACCAATGGATATGTATTCACATTCTTTCCAGGTGGTATAGTTAGTTGGATGAGCAAGTGGAAGGTTGTAGTCACTTTAGCCACTAGTGAGGCTAAGTACATGGTAGCAACTCATTCCTGCAAGGAAGCTATTTGGTTTAGAACAATGTGTTCTAATGTTGGTTTTGATGCAAGGAAAATTGTTATTTTTTGTGATAGTTAGAGTTCCATTTGTTTGGAAATAAATCCAAATTTTTACACTAGGACGAAACATATTGGTGTGCAGTGCCACTTTGTTTGTGATATGGTGGATGATGGAAAAGTTAGTATAGAAAAGGTTTCAATACTCTAGTAAATGTTGTTGATGCTTTGGCGAATCCTATTAGAATGAACAATTTCAAATGGTACACTAGTTTGATGGGCCTTGGGGCCTATATTTTTTAGTGACTTCAAGAGTTGAAAGGAGCCAGTAAGTTCATCAAGTGGGAGAATTTTGAGAAAAATTTCTCAAACTGATTGGCGTAAAAGGTTACAAAGTTTGGGATTTGAGTTTCCATTTTATTGGACTGACGATTGAGTTTCAGTGGGATGAAGTTGACTGTCTCCTTGATGTCTTGATAATCTATTCATGGGTAGCATTAAGTGCTTCATCGAGTTGATAGTCACATGTTGATAGGATGTAGAGACAAGTCTCCCTGATAAGTGCTTAGCTTATCACTATATATGCTTAGAGTTTGGATTCACGATAAAGCTTCATTGGGGAGATGGATTCATGTTAGTGAGACATAATAAGAAGTCCCTTTGACATCCCAATTGAAGCCTAGTTCTCTTTGTCAAAGGGAATAGTGGACTTCCCTAAGGCATAGATGATGGTCCTTTCGATGTGTAGAGAAGGTGGGACTCAATGACATGAAGGATAGCATCAGTTGAATGATGGTGACTTGGATGGTGCAGAGGTTGTGGTGATCACTTGATCAAGGCTATAGGATTCATCACTGATAGTTTTTCGTATCAAAGGTAGTTGCTATGTGGTCTCTTCAATATCCCAATAGCAGGTGTTACTAGTGGTGAACACCTACGAAGGACTTGTATTAGAGTAAAAATGAGAGTTCAGAGATACATCCCATTTCATGTCTCTTTGACATTCTAGTATGACATTAATGGAGGTAGAAGTGATGGTAACTATTCAGTTCAGTATGGAAGTTGAGACAATAATGCTTGAGAAGTTGGTATGTAATGCAGTAATGCATTGAGTCAAATTGGATGATTGAAGAAATTGTAATGTAATTTTATCATATACGATCTATAAAAAGACACCTGAAAGAGGGGTATGTGCAGGATCATGATGGGCCAAAAAGTGGCAATATGATGGGTATGTGGCTGATCACTATTTTTTTACCCAATATTAGTGAAATGAAAAGGGTTTTTAAAGGAGATTCTCAAATTTCCATTGATATAAATTATGCTTTACTTTGAATTTAATAAGTAATTATTATTCATTTTCTATTCAAATTATGACTAAAGTCTTGATTGATAGGTTGATTAAAAAACTTTATAGCTTTCAAACGGTGTCACATTTTTTGAATCCAAAACATGCATCACATTCTATGCTTCATGTACTATAGAGATTAAAAAAAAGAAAATTGAATTTCATGAAGGTTTCACCAAGTTAATACATATGAGTTTTTATATTTTTTAAAAAGCTGTAATAAAAATTCATAGAATTATTTAATTAGAAAAAAATTACAAAAAAATATGCATCACATTGGGAATGGATCCCCTACTATATCTAAAATCTTATAAAAATAAATATTATTACTGTGGTTAGGTGGTCAAAAACACTACTTCTTATTTTTTCCCCGAACATCAAGATTGAAATTTCAAATTTTCACCAAATAGATTTTTTTTAAAACCTAGTAGTTTAGAAACTACATTTAATTTGCTAAAAATTCTATTCTTACATATTTTTGAAATAATATAGATAACTTATTCAAATTTTTACGTTAAGTTGCCTAACTCTGATTTTTCTAAATTTTTTGCCACTTAAGGGCCTATTTTTTCCATGATGATCCTGCACATACCCAGAGCATAGCTATAAACTTGTATGTAATTCACATTTTACTGTAATACATGTGGTCTATGCTTTGGTGTGTGGTATTTTTTATTCATTCTTTGTTGTCTATTCTATTATTCATAAATGTGCATCTTTTTGCTCTGTAATTGCAAGTTTTGAAAGAATTATTTTGTATCTCTCTCCTAAATTTTAGTGTTAGGAATGAATATTCCACACTCTACTTTCCTTTTAGTTCTATGAGTTTGCTATGGAGTATAGGTGTCATAAAACTTAACTAATCTATAATTTTTTTTCTAATGACAATATATATTTAAGTAAAAGATAATTTATTTTTAAATTTTAATAGGAAAACAAAGAATAAGGTTTTTGGCACAAATAGGTTGCTCCAAAGTTATTGAAATTCTAAACTTCAAGATGGAAGATCCTAGATGTTGACTCTAAAAGATGAGTTGAGTTAAAGTGCATTTTTTTTTTCAAATTTACAATTTAGTCAATCTGGACATATGATTCCTTATAGTCACTCATTATCCTCCTACTAGAGGTGATACTAGAAATAAATTTAATATATTTTTAGCTTCCCTAACATCTCATTCTACACACCCTTGGGTATACCCAAAGTGCTTGGTAGGGGTACATATTTTTACGGTTTCAAGGATTTACCTCATCCTCATTATTTTTGACAAGTATTCATGGTAACACTATGATAAAATATAAATCCTATGTCTTTATCTCATTTGTATAGCTAAATTGAGAAATTTGGCATAAGATTATAGTAGGATAGGTCATAATACAAATTTCCATAATTAAAAAAAACCATATTCTATCATTGGCTTATCAATTTCTACTTGAATTTGTTATCAACAATTTGATCTTTTTATTTGGTGATTTTGAAATCCAAGTATGTTATGATTTTGGGATCTTGGCTCTATTTTCACAAATACATAGAAAAAATCTTTGATAAATGCAGAGAAAAATTCTTTGATAAGCTTTCATTCCTAAGAGGTTTCAATTGTTTGAAATTTGTTTCTAAACTATTGGAGTGAAACTTTACTTGTGTAGACTAAATTATTGAAGGTAAAAAGTAATCACAAGCCAATGAATAATGAAAAAAGGATTTAGATCTCTAACTTGAAACCACTCATTGGTTATTTATCACCCTAGGTATAAATATGCTATTGGCTATAAATTTAGCTCAACACTTTCAATCATTTTCCCCTATATCCTTGGATTTGGAAAGGACTCCTACTACACCACAACCCTTATTTTTTATTAAGATTTGGTAAGATCACTGAAGTAGACAATTTCTTTAGTATTAGAATATGAAAAATCACCACTAAAGGAAATATTTTTTTATGAGAGAGTAAGCTAATAACTTATTTTGATAAGCAAATAGATAAAGCTACAAAACAAGTGAAGATTGATTATTTTTATGGTGGTTGCATAATAATATTTGTCATTATTTTCAAAGAAAAAGAAAATAATTTGTACCACTTTTGTAAGAAAAGGAGTTAAAAAAATTAATTGATATTTTCATTTACATGTTGAAACCATGGAATGTAAATTGTAACTCAACAATATTAATCTGGATTAAATAATGAGAGTTTTCAAGTATTGATAATATTAAAGTATTAAAATTAAATGTGAAAATGATACTTATAGTTTGTTTATAATAGGGTTTTTAGAAAAAAAAAATTACCTATTTTTATAATTTTGGGTTGTAATGTCATTCTTTGTAATTGTAATGGTCAATTATGCATTTTATTTTTTATTTTTATCGGTGTTTCTTAAGGGAGGGTGTTGGATAGAAGATAGCCTTTTAGGGAATGTGTTGGTGATGTTATAAGAAGAAATGTGTGCTATATTCAAGCTAGGAAGTCAAAAAAAAAAATTTCATAGTGCTAGCTTTGCATAAATATGATCTTCAAAATTTTATGACTTGACATATATTTTGTGACATTTTTATACTATTAATATGCCTTAAAATTTTAATGTGCATGTGTACATATCTATATTGATTCAAATTCAAAAGTGTAAATAGTGACTTGACACATTTTGAATAGTAATATAGAATTTATGAAGTTTGAATGTTGATTTGGCATGATGGATTGATTTGTAGTCCTATAAAACTTACTTGACATTAACTTTTAAGGGATATTGTATATTTTTAAAGTAAAATATAATTTAAAAAATTATTGATGAAGGCTTGTATTGATATTTTCAAAAGCCATGTATTTTGTAGGCATAAATTTTCAACTTCTAATGCTTTGTTTGTGGTGTTTTGTTCAACTATCTCTAATATTTTATTTTATAAAAATATTGTATAACGTAAGAGTCTTAGATAAAATTACAAATAAAATTTATGATAGTTACAAACATAATAAAACTTAAACCCTTATCATTATTTTTTTTACTCTAAATAAATGATATATTTTCAATTTTTAATATTTTTAAATCCTCTCTATTCCTTATTCCCCTCCCTCTTTATAATCTATATTGTATTTATCTATTTATCTTTAATGTATTAAACTTTTACCTATATAAAATATAAAATAATAATGTTGTGGTAATGATCCTATCATTAAAATTAAAAATTAAAGCATGAAACAAATTTACAATAGAAACTTCACAATTGTCAAAGCAATAATGGAGCACTTTGTTTAAATGTCAAACTTACAACCCTTATTATTGTATTTATCTCTTTATTTTTACTATTTTAAACTTTATCTTATAAAAGATAAAATAAAAATATTGTGATTTTGATTCTATCATTAAAATTAAAAGTTGAAGTGTGAAAAAAAAACATGATAGAAGTTTTGCAATGATCAAATGATTGATGGAAGACTCTATTTATATATCACACTCATAAAGTGAATTAATAGGAATTTCACACCTCAATCCCAATAAAAAGTGAAAAATATTTGTCCTACTTTTACAAACTAAAATTTAACTTTGACCTCTAAGGAAAGTATAATTTAAAAATAATCATAAATAACAAGGGACACATATGTGTCATGTTCCTACTAATTACGAGTTGTGTTTGGTTGCTTGTGAGATGTAGTTGATAGAAGTAGTTAGGAGGGTGCAATGTCACTTTGTGTTGTCTTAAAAATAAAAAATATTACAAATGGAGTTTTCATTTTTTCTTTATATTGTAAATATTTATTGAAAGCTAAAGCCTTACTTATTATAAGAATCAAATATTTGTGAATAGAAATATATATTCATAAATATTTGTGAATATAAATAGATATTCATAGAGTTAGCATTATATGATAGAGATCATATAATTTGAAAATTTATACAATTAATGACATGCATTATTATAAAGAATTATGTTGTTGAAGTTTATAGTTTAGTATTAAACCATGTTGCATATACTATCAATTTCAAAAGGATAGTGAAACAAAATTTAATACAATTTTTTTTTTTCCAAAAACAAACCTCTCCAATCCTACATGCTTAAAACAATAATATGATTTATTGTCCTATCTATAAATATTGTTAGAGTGATATTGATATATTTGTATGTAGATGATTGGGTTCCGATTTTGGAGTCGTAGCAACTAAAAAGATGTATAAAATTAAAAAATGAAAGAAATGTTTTTTTCAAAGAAGCTAACTAAATTTTACAAATAAAAGTTGACATTGCAAATAATTGAAGTGCACAAAAAATTAACTAAATTTCAAGAATTGAAGTTGACATTGCAAATAATTAAAGTGCACAAAAAATAAAATTAAAAGAAATAATTTTGAAGTTGACAAACGAAATAACAATAATTAAACTTAAAGAAAAAATAAGTCTTTTTGAGTAAATTTTAAGGTTTTAAAAAATTTAAAAAAAAGCTGCATTAAAATTGAATTAACTTGTTTGGGAAAAAACTATAAAAGTATATATTGTTAAAGTATTTGATTAAAAAATTATTAAAAAATAAGTCAATTAATTTAATTAGTAAAAAAATTATATGTAAAATAAAAAACTTATACTATATTTATAATAATAGTCTTTAACAACTAAGAGTCATTAAATTAATAAATATCTTATTAAAATACAATTTATATTAAAACACTTACAAATTTAGATGTTTTATTAGAAAAATACAAAACAAGTTTTTTAAAAACTGAATAAAACTATTTAAAACAATTTGATACTTAATTTCTTAGGAAAAACTATTAGAAATAATCTATAAATAAAACTTATAAAGTTTGAAAATTAAGGATTTTTTTCTTAAAGTTTGCAAATGTAACAAAAATGGATCAAATTAGTATTTTGATAATTTTAATTTCTATTGAACCTTCAGACCAATTAATTTTAAATTCAGTTATAAAATAATCCTTTGTAATTATTAAAATATAAAAAGAATGGAATTTACTCATAGAATTTGTTTTAACGAAACACATTGTGCCTAATTTTTTGTTTTTACTATTTTTACATGGTAAATGTTTCATTCAAGGTAAACTATATTAAATTATTATATAGCATTCATATAGTCCAAGGATATAGGTTGCATGCGTTCACTTCCATAACTACTATAAGCAATCATGTTGGACATGTGGGAGGCATGTACCTCATAAGGTTAATGAATCTCTACTAGACAACTATGATTTTTCTTCTCATACTTTTAGTTTGATTTGCCTATTCTTCCTAGGGTTTTGTGGGTGCTCCCAAGGCTGGAGAACGAGAATTTGGCCTTGAGTTCGTAGGAATAATGGTTTCAATCCAAATAAATTTGGAAATTGAAAAGAAAAGAAAGAAACAAATATTTAGCACACCTTTGGATTGCCAGAAGGAGGGTTTTTATTCACCAAATTACTTCTAAAAGTATTCCCATATGAAGTCGCAAAAACCATGTCTATATCAACCGCAGAATCTGAAATCCTAATCCCATCTCTCTGTAAAAGCTTCCACAAACATCCAGCTTGACCAAAAGCTTCAAAATCTGTTCTACAAAAAAATTGTTGCAAAGAGGTATGATTACAAAGCCGTAAAATTTGAATTTTGATGAAATGGGTGGACCAATCTCAATATTGGGTGCCTAGAACAACAATACTCTGAATGGGGAAGTCTGAACTCATCCACAATTGATGCTCAGTAAATACCAGGCGTGTTACTGTCTGTTGACACAAAAATATGAAAAGCCCGCCACAAATTATTTACAAGAAAATTGAAGGAGAAATTTTAGTGAATGTGAAAAACATGGTTGTCGCACACGACAGAGGAGGGAGGACTATCCCCCATGAGGCGGCTTTGAATGGACATAACACACTCTGCGGAGTTCTTCTCGACTTAAATTTAGAACTAACATATATGAAAGATAGAGACAGCCGAAACCCATTATACGATGCAGTTACAAGAAAATACACGGGCAGAGCTCTGCATAAGCAATTGTTGACAGCATATTTGAAGAAAGATAAGCCTGATGATGATTTGGTGGACCACAACAGACTAACTCCATTGCACATTGTTGCTTTAGAAGGCAAATTCCAGGTTGTGAAGGAGCTTCTTTCCTGGGATAAAATCAAAACAAAATATTTGAGCAGAGGAGATATCATCGCACAAACGACCCTCCATAAAGCTGTAAAAGGTGGAAACATAGATACAGTAGAAATAACTCAAGGATTGCATTCTTACCTATGGCTTAAACTCTGGGCCAAGCAAAACATTCACAGAGTCCCTTACGAATTGTTCACTATATGCAAAAGCATTACATTATCAACATTTAAGATATTTTCTTGCAATATACCTGTGGCTCAAAATTTGATATCTTTGTGAATGATCCGCTGTTGGTAGCATTTGTGAATATAATGAAACCCTCTTGTTGTGCCAATTGCGACTTTGTATCTGATTGGCCATTCCAAAAGTTCCCTTACC